>JAAAKE020161769.1:0-11994 GCA_010014785.2 Anisolabis maritima
GTAGACACATTTTTTGATATTAAACTCTTACCATTTAAAAAGCCCTTGGTGCAGATGTAGAGAGAGGTCTTGACTCATATACCAATGGACAGTGATTCGCTTCCCGTCCTGAGCCACAAAAATTTATTTATATTATATTGGCTACCAATTGATTAAGGGCGGACTCAAAATAGCCTCAGATGACGAAAAGAAAAAAGATGCTTAAAATATATTTTTTTTAAATTTAAATCACTTGAGTTGGAATCTAAATAAAAAGTAGGTAGTTATAAAATCAGAATAAGGGGACTGTCTATCCTCCCAAAGATAAAATAAATTGCAAAATTAATAGAAAATTTCAATAAAAACCAGGAAAAATTAGAAAAAAAAAAAATAAATTTAAATAAAATTTCTAATAAAAAACATAAAATAAGAAAATCATTCAAGAAAGAAATTTATTTTGACCCCATCCCCTTCTACAATTAGTTAGTTCTTCCCAAACAAGAATCCTTCCTATGTTACTTAATAAAATATATATAATATTAACCAAAATGGTTTCGGGTTGCATATGATGAGTCAATAATAAATTATATATTTTTTTAAAGTCTTTTTTCGGCATCTGAAAGCCATTTAAACTCCGTCCTTATTTATTTATATTAGTAATATATCATATACATAATATAAATACATTTTTGTCGCTCAGGACGGGAAGCGAACCAATGATCTTGAGTACGTCAGGCGAGACTTATACCTTATATAAGGGACAGAGCCAGTAAATTATATTACCATTTTTTTTTTAATTTTTTTTTTTAATGAGGTCTAAATAGAGTATTTTATTTCTCTTGAAAAAACTTCCCTTTGCTTTAAATATATACATTTACATAAAAAATATAATTTATGAGTAACTTATAATTAAATTAATTAAATATAAGTTATATAATACTATTCTTCTTAAGTTTCGTAACGTTGGATCCATTTGTAGGAAAAAAAAGGGTTTAATAATTATTTGGAAGATGCAGGAAAGCATTTTACAGCGAGAAAAAAATTGATATTTTCAGTCGACGTTACCGAAGCAAGTGATACCTTTCCTCAAGTCCAAAAATTGGAAGCAAACAACTCAAAAAAGCTCTTTCACATGCAAAATGATGTATTTATTTAAAATATTATATTAATTACAATACAAGACTTTTTAGTCTTGAGGAAAGGTTTATTTGCACCTGAAACGCCGTCATAAATAATAAATATTTTTTATATTTCTCCTGGCTGCAAAATCCTTTACATGCTTATAACCATAAAATTTCTCCATATAAATAATATATCTGGTATAAATGGTACATCACCTAACGTTCTTTTTGGCCCTCACCCCGTGACAGAGAAATTAAAGGTATTGACATTGACATTTTCAATATTAGTAAGCCAAGTGGTGTGGGTTCTGATTTAAACTCTTTGGATACCAATTGATGTAAATAAATCTGCCTGGATAATTGGTATCGTAATAAATTTATCGTTTAAAGTCTTTAATTAATATAAATAATAATTAAGGCCCTAAATGCAGAAAAGTCTTAAAAACAAAAAAAACTATTTTTCATTCATTTTAGATTTCCACTATTCTTAAATCTTTCACGGGGAAACTAATAAATACATCATAAACAGCTAAAAGGAAAATAATGAAGAAAATTGTTATTAAAATTTTTAAAAAATTTTCAAAATAGACTCTATTTGTAAAGAGGAGAAAATACGTTTTTTATTATTTATTTTTCCACTTAAATTTAAGTAGCATCTTCTTGAAAATGTACGTAACTGACGATGAGAATTTTCAAGGATCAAGGAATATTCGCTCTAATATTTCTTAGCTTGGGTCCACTTGTTCTATAAAAGCACCTTGCAGTAGATGAGACTTCTTAAGCAAGGAAGGGGCCAAGTCCTATGGGACCCATGGTTCATCCCGAATGTGTGTTGGTCAACGCCACGTGTGTATCCCTCCATCCTCTCCATCTACTACAGTACATTTAATAAAGCTCACCACCCCTGAACTCTTTACCGAGGAAGAGTGACGGGCCCAAGGAGACTCAACATCTTTCGAATGTATTCCCTTAACAGGCTTAAATAAATGTTGCGACAAATAAACAGATTCTTTTTTTCCTCTCTTGTTTAATAAAAATTATATGAAGTGGATGATAAAAAAGTTATTATATTTTTCAAAATTATCAACTTTTTTAAAAGAAGTCTTGAGGGGTTAGTCAAGTTTAAGGTAAGCAGATGCGTTAAATATATACCGGATAGATGTATAAGAAAAGAGGTTGAATATCCGTCAGAGCAATTCACGTTTACTTACGTCTCTTCAAGTGAGGAGTGTGAACCACGGTGTGTGATTATGTTCGCTTGGTGGAAAATAAAACTGAGTCTTTCGCTCGTAAGAAGAATTTATATTTTCCAAGTGGTAGCACGGGAGTTTTTTTCTTGAAGGCCAGGGAGAAGAAGAAAAGAAATGTAGATAAAGAGAAGAAGAAATAGAGAGAGAGAGAAGGATGAAAGAGAGAGAGAAAAAGGGGGTCGTTGGTTGGTTCTTCTTCTGGACGCGAAACTCCCATCCCCCGTCTTAAGCTATGGCGTTGAACTATCGCGGGAAGGGTGATCACTTATGCATGGCTCTGGATTCTACAGCTCAATACCAAACGCAAAAACATTGCCACATGAACAGGAAAAAGTAAAAGGAGAAAAAAAAAAAAAAAAAAAAAGAACGTTAACGCAATAAAGGACAACTGAGAAACTGAACACAATAGTCGCAAAATGAAAAATGAGATCGGATTATGTTGTTTTAGGTAATCAAGAAAGACTGTAGAGAATGAAGGGGATTCCTATTGTAGATAATACACAAATAATAAAGAAACATTTTTAAAAGTTTATTAAATCATATATATAGCGAGGATATTATTTATTTGAACATTCAATTATATTAAATAAAGGCTTTTTAAAAATTAAATTAAATCAAAAAATGTTTTAAGGAAAATAATGTACTTTTTCCTTTTACTTTCCTTAACTATTATAATAGCTGATATTAAATTAAATTCATGAACAATTAGACCCCTTAATTTTTACGTTTCAAGTAAAATGGAACCCAAACCTGCAGAAAATCTCTATATGTGTAATATAGCTTATATAATAGTTATTAAAAAAGATATTTATCTATATCAGTGGTTCGTTCAACTGCTGGGAAAGTTGAGTTTTAAAAATTTGTTCCTGCACTCCTATGCAAAAATATTAACTTGAGTCTCAATCACTAAAATTATAAAATGTTTATCGCACTCTCTCTGAAGAATCGTGCTCTTCTGGTTAAGAACCATTGATTTATATAAACTAAAAATGACCAAAAAAAAAATGGCGATAATAAAAAAAATGACTTGCATACTTGTTAGAGCACTAGATGGTTCCACTTCCATATTTCCAGAGGGTATGGTCAAGAAATGTCTATTTTTTTAATTTGTAAGGAATATGATCATAGGCTAAAAACAATTCTATTTTATATATATATATTTTTTTTTTTTTATCTGTAAATAGTTTCATATTTAAGAAGTTGTCTCCACGATACTTCGGACTCCCCATTTTATATATTTAGAGTGATTTAATTAAGGGTTTTTGGAAGAACTTTCTCCCCAAACTCTAGCAGGAAAAATTCCTCTAAAAGATTATTCTTCTCCTCATAATCTTCTGAGCCTGAGCTGTAAACAAAATATCTTAAAAACAGAAAAAGAAATTGGGGCTCTGATTTAATATTTACCTTTTGGGAATGGAAATGGTATTATATCACTCAAATATATTAATAAGGTATAAAATATCAGTGTTGCTTCTCTTAGTGCTCCTTGCACTCAAAACTTCCTTATTATCTTTTATTATTTTTAATAAACTATTTTAAATCTAAATTATACCTATATTTAAATATTATGAAAAGTAATTTCTTTAAAGGGGTTAGAAATAGTAGGGAATGTTCTTTAATTAATTCAGAAATTTGCTTTCAAATTTTCGTTGCAAATTAATTTTACCATAAAGATGTAATTAAGAGAAATTAGAAAAGAAAAGAAATTTTGTTTGTATTTAATAGTAAGATTTTAGCCTAAAGTTAATTGAATTGAGGTCGTTGATTAACACTTACATTAAATCATTAAGGCCTTGATGAGCAATTTGAGAAGAGAGGGTGAGTACTTCACGGCACGGAGAGGACTTCCTTCTCTTTTCAATTCTCTTCCGTCCATTGGGAGCCAGCCCGGAAGCCGGAAGGATACTCATTGTCTTCTGGCTCACGTAGGGTGTTAATTGGTTTGCTTCGTGTCTACAAACAAGCAAGAATCCACATTTCGAGGAGCCATTTACAATTTCCCAACATCATAACCCCTACAATACCCCTCAACGCACTACTTTTACAGAATAAAATTACTAATTATAGATAAACTTTAGTTTTTAAATTGTATCACTTTGAATTGACTCCTCCAAATTCAAGAGCAAATGTGATATGAATTTTTAATTTTTATATTATTACTAAATATAGAAAATTTTATTTTAAAAAATCGGTAAAATGATAATTTTTTATTATTAAAAATAAATTATTAAAACAAAAGGCAGCAATTAAGCGAATTTTTTAGTCTTTTTCGGCAGATGAGGCCATTTAGACTGAGTGCAGATTTATTTAAATGAATTGATAGTCTTTATAATTTAATAAAAATTATATTTACTTTCTTTTTCTTGTATGTGATTTTAATTTTGTCCATTTAGTATTAAAAAAAAACACTTCTCAATTTACCTTTTTGTAATTCTCATTTATATTTTTTCCTTTTTTTGCTTTCTAGGCATATGAGGCCATTTAGACTCCGTCCTAATTTATTTATTAAACAGTAGCCAAAATAATATAAATAAATATTTTGCTTAAGACGGGAAGCGAGCCACTGACCTTTGGAAAATGAGGCGAGACCTCTATCTCAGCACCAAGGGACAGGGGCTTTCTTGTTATAAAATAACAAAGAAAAAATATTTATTATTATTATATATTAACTTCAAATTTTGTTACTTATGATATCTAAAATGTTGAGATATAAAGAAATTCGCAAGACAAAATTTTGTGTATTATTGTATTGTGTAAATATTCAATATTTATTATTGGTAGCCGTTCAGTGCCGACGGCAGCGACTCCGAAGACCCTCTCCCCCCTGTAACCAGAGAGAAACCTTTACAAATAAAAAAAATTAAACTTATATGCAATTTATTCTAAGAATGAACTAAAGAGCCCGAGGGTCCCAAATTAGAACGCTCCTGTTCGAATAAATGAGATTGCCCTGAAAAGTCCGTTTTTTTTCTCTCTTCCTGTATTACCTGGCTGGTCATAGCCTACCTATTGATTCCAAAATAAATAATAATAAAAGCTTGTGGAAACGCTAGTTTAGGATTTATAGAATTTTTTTTTTAATAACATTTTTGTGGTATCAGATAAGTGCGGCCTCAGCCGCCTCTTCTTCGCTTTATCTGACGCGCGGACACTATAAGCTTATTATATTTTAGCTATAAAATAAATTTTTTTTGAAATTTTGATTAACAATTAATTATTTACTTATTGGCTGTCGTCTTAATCAGAAATCCAAAAGAAAAAAAAGAGCTGTTATTAATAGAGTCACTATCAGTTATGTCAAACGAGGTCAGCAGCTAAAGTTGATAAATACGATAAGTTCATTAAATAAGGAACTTTAGGCCCTACACTCACTTTTAATATAAATTAATATTAATAGACAATTCACTAAGAAATTAGAGATAATTAACTAGCTCTGAATTTAAGAGATTACTGTAAATATTTTTTTTATTGTAGCTGTTGGCCAACGGTCATTCCGCCAAATATAGAGTTTACATTTTTCTAATTACTGACAATTTAAAAATTTTTTTTACAAGGATAAAAAGTTTATAATAAAAGTATATACAATACAAATTTATAAAATTTTTACAATTTATATAATAGCGTACAGTATATATATTTTTTTTTTTATAAATATAGTCTATATTTCCGAACTATGTTTTTTTGCATTAAGACCGTCTGCGTTCTCCACATATATTAATATTGAAATGGCAAGCTTTTAGAAAAGGGAAGAAGGAATTGGCTAAGATGCTTTGTAAGTTTATTTCAACTTGATTTAATGAAAAAAAAAATACGGCATCAAAAGGGATAAATTTTTTACCTTCTAAAAGGAAAGTATTGCAAGCATTTGAATCACTATCGAATGGGGAAATTGGACGGAGTGACAGAGGACATGGAAACAATCTTGAGCCGTCAAAGTCCCAATCTGGAAAAAGTAACTTTGGATCTTTCGATTACATATAAATAACTCTTAGAACATTGCTCTTGTTGGGTCAAGGCTTCCTCTAAAGGATTATGAGGGCACTTAAAGTGTTTCAGTAATAATCAATAATTCTTTTTTGATCATGAAAATATTTTTAGCCAAAATCATAAAATTGATTGTAATAAATATTTAAATTCAATATTATAATTCAAAAGGTTTTGATGATAATTTCGTTTGAGGATCATTGATAATGAAAAGAAAATCACGCAAAGAATGGAATCGATACCAGTAATAGCAAATCGTGAGCCAAAAATAAGGGAGAAGTTTAAAATTATTGTTTCGCTCGCTTAACTTCCTAAAATATCATGCTTTGTAATAAGATAGATTAATAAAGTATATATTATACGTATATTATCTTATTTCACAAAAAAATTGTTTAATTTCTAATATATTATTAAATATTTGTAATTTAACCTATTTTACAAGTATAATATTTTTTGTATGTTACTACATAACTTAAAAACTAAACATGGAAGTAAATTTTAATTTCTTCATTTAGATAATTATAAATTTATTCCAAATTATAAAAGGTTAAGGATCTATTTAGTATGTGGATACTAAAATTAAATAAATTCAAGGCGGCTCACAGGGAATAGAATAGAATTTGCTTATGATTAATTTTCAAATTTATTTGTCTATAGTATTATAAAATATTTTTATATTAAATTTAATTGTTTAATTTCCATATTAATCTACTTCATCACACTTGATTATGAGATTACAATACAAATTTTTATTTGGCTAAATATTATATAAATAGAGTTTTGAGGAGGAGAGACTCATCCCCGAGAACGATCAATGTGTGAGAAGAAATTGGTATAGAGAGGCAAGCAATCCCAGCCAGGGTGGTTTTCGGGGCAGGGGTTGGCCACGCGACATTAAACATTCACGCGCGGTTAATGCAGTGCCGCGGCGGAGCCCAGCTTCTGCATTGCGCACGTGTGAATCCCATCCCCCTCCCCCTCCTCGGCAATAGTCGCATTTTTACCACTTGCTATAGTGAGCTTATCTTCAGATCAATGATTATTCAGTCCAATTGCTTCACTTTTGAAAATAGCTATTTTGTCAATAATCAGATTTGAAATCCATCCAATTTGCCCAAATGGTTTATCGCTTCTTTAATAAAACAAATTCACTATATTTGCTTAATTGCTTTCTAAAATAAATTCATTTGAAATTTTTCATTCTAATAAAGACAAGTGTGTATGTAAATATTTCCAAATATTTTATATCATAAACTGTTGGTCAAAATTTTTAGTATTAATTTAAAAGTATTGCTTTTGTAAGAAAGGAACATTTTCTCACAAATCCCTAATTATAAATCATAATTATTTAAGTCCTAATTTTAATAAATTTTCATAAAAATTTTAAATGAAATATATGTAATAAATAAAACACAGAAAACAGAATACCATAACATTTAATGGACTGCATATAATTTCTATAATTTATTTTAAATAAATAAAATTAAACTAATCAAAAATTTTAATTGGTTTGTGAAAAATAGAATCTCATTCATAGTTGGTCATAAATCCATAAGCATAATGTATAATGTACAACAACCTTTTCGGCATCTTAGGCCGTATAGATTTTAAACATTTAAATTATTATTAATTACGATGACTATTATTTAGACATATCAATTAGTTTAAATAAATTTTTATCTAACAGAGTTTTATGATGGAATGGGATGGAGGTCATAAATAAGTTTGGCAAATACAAACTAATAGTATTTAGGAGGTATTGGTGCTGTGAATAAGTTCCAAGAAATAAGAAAGTAATATCGATTAGGAAAGTTATTTTACTTATTAAAAGAATGATGATCAGTTGATTACAGGGGATGGTCGCTTTGGAAACGATTGATCTATCTTAATATAGATAGCTTATTATTTTGTGGATAAATTCTCGTCCGTGCATGATCTAACGGTTAGATCACCAGGATTCTAATCTATGTATTATTTAAAATAATCTTCAAAATCTCTTTCATTTTTTTAAATAATATAACTCCTGATTAAAAAGATCTTAAGTGTAAAAAATATTAATTGAAGCTTGTGATTGTTTTTTTTTTCAGTTACGACAGGAGCCAGCCCTTCGTGTTTCAGTTGGGAGTGGGCCAGGTGATTAAGGGTTGGGACCAAGGGCTCACCGACATGTGTGTCGGCGAGAAGCGCCGTTTGATGATTCCCCCGTCGTTGGCTTATGGTGACAGGGGCGCTGGAAGCGTGATTCCGGGTGGTGCCACTCTCATTTTCGAGGTGGACCTTATCAACATTGGAGATTCTCCACCACCAGTGAACGTCTTCAAAGAAATCGACGCTGATAAGGACCAACAACTTAGCCGGGAAGAGGTTATTTAATTTAATATTAAATGAAAAACTAATAAATTATAAATATTTTGATTATAAGTGAGATACAGCTGGGCAGATTAATTGTGTAAGGGCTCGGAGAAAAGAAAAAAAAACCGCCGCCTTTCTCAGGTTTACTTCACATGACTTCATTCTTTTATATAAGTCATGTTCAATAAAAATATCGCATTGTGGCACTGAGGATGGCCGACGTTATGCTGGTCAAAATATTTGCCGAATAAAGTGATGTAAAGTGAACCTGAGAAAGGCAGCTGTTTTTTTTCTTTTCTCCGAGTCCTTACACAATATAAATATTTTATTACATTATCTGACGACTCAGTAATGAAAGGAGAAAAAAGATATTTCATAAACTATTTCCAAAATATCCGGGAATCTCATAAAATATGTATTTGTCAAAATCTTAGTTTTTTAATTTAATTTTTTTTTTATTCTTTTTAATCTTCTTTTTCGGTAGCTGAGGCAATTTAGAGTTTACAAATATTCTATATAGATTTTAAATATCGATGGCTCTCTCGGCGCCCCCCTACCTAAGTAGCACTGTTTGGTCTTGCTTGTTACAATCTTTTTTGTCCTTCAGTTTAACGCTATAACACAAAAAAAAAACACTAAATTGTGTTGTGAATATACGTCAAATATAAATAGGTGAAAATAACTTTTGGAAAAAATATATAAAAAAAGTTACCATATAAGACGGGAAAGGAAAAAATATAATTTTTATGATCCTGCCAAACCTCCAAAAGGCTCTGACATTACTAACCCCTAATAACATAGTAGGGCGATAATATCATCTTCCTCCCTCCCCCCTCAGCCCGAGAGAAAGATTAACATTGTCAATATTGAAAAATTTAAAAGCCATTACTACAATCCGATGAAAATTTATTTAAATCAATTGGAAACCAATTGATTTAAATAAAAATGTCTGGAAAATACGTACTTTAACTGAAATATATTATATATCTGTAAAATCTATATGACTTCAGATACCGGAGATATTTAAAAAAAAAATCATCTACACAATTTTTCTTAAATAAAATGTTCCAATAATTTCTTTGTGTTAATTTCTTCTTTTATTATGAGAAAAATCCCTTTGTCAGATTCTTTCCTTGGGTCATGGATTCTTTTTATAAAAATAATTTTAACAAATTATCTAAACTAATTAAAAAGTTTTTAATGACTTTTTTTTATATAGGTAAGCGAATATTTAAAAAAACAAATGGTTGCTGCCGACACCGAAGGAGGCGAAAATGAAGAAGTGAAACGAATGCTTGAAGATCATGATAAACTAGTCGAGGAGATTTTCCAACACGAAGACAAAGATAAGAACGGTTTCATTTCGCATGATGAATTCTCAGGGCCTAAACACGACGAATTATAAATTATTTATCAATTCAATAAATATAATTATAAAAGGAGAGAAAAAAATTTTATTGAACTGAAAGAAAGAAAATTTATATCCTAGGCTGATCAAAATCTCAGCCACATTTACCAACAAAAATCATATCATTATAAATATAAATTGTTTCCTTTTAGATCACTCAATCATTCTAGGCTCATATTAACTAACATTCCTCGGGTGACTTAAGCTAAAAGCAACCCGAAATCAACAACAATTTTTTCCTCAGACATATCTTTTCTGGTTCTAACAAGGGGAGGTCGCAAGTTACGTGATCGTCTTTAAAAAGGCCCAATCACAAACTAAACGATCGAAAAACCAGAGCCCACTTGAAAGAAACCAATAAATAATTATATTATCTCTAAAACAATTTTTAGTAGTATCATCACTTAGTATTTTCTTTAAAATTATTTTTGTTTTTAATTAGCTTTTTAATATGTTAAATAAAATATAATAATTATGTTGAAAATATATAAATTTAATATTAAAACTAATAATGATAAAACTATTGTCCAAAAACTCTTTTAATATTTTTATATCATCTTAAATTTAGAATGAAATTTACTAGTCGTGACCTTCCCTTTTAATATTAATCAAAAAAGTGTATAGAAAAGGTTTCCTATTCGTCCAAAAAGCGTAACCTAGACACTTAACTCACTTAACAATTTTCATAAAAACAAATTGGGATATTAATTTTTTTTTCATTGTAAATTTTATAAAAAAAAAATCGAAAATGTGCAATTAATTTTTAAATGTCTGTTATTGTTAAAGCTGAAGAGAGAGATAATAAAGTGATGTTTTTTTTCCAAGGTGTCTTATTTACATTTAACATAAAAACCTCTTTAGTTCTCGTAATCCGTTCTCTTCCCTCTGTTACTTTACGAGTATGTCACACAGTGGTTTATTTACTAGTCAAAGCAACTTTCCAGGATATTAATTTCTTTGAAGAAGAGATATCATAAAGTCATCAAAATTTAATTAAGTAATTTCTTATATTATTCTTTGTCAAGAAGGGGGACAAAATTTTTTTCTTGTAACTAGCAAATATTTTTTAGAGATTATACATTTTTTCACTAAAAACTAAGAAATTATTTAGTATTTTTGTCCAAATTACAAAGGAAGAAAATTTCTATATATAATCAAATCTAGTGTGAAGGCCGCTCATCATACAATTTACTCTTATCTAAGGTAATGAAAATTGTGTGATGTACTGTCATACTAGATATTTTACAACTGGCGCCGGTAGCCGGTACACAATTTTATATTAGCTTTTATTTGTGCTATCGTTTGTGTGTATAAATCCATTATTAATATTTTTTTTTTTTAGTCAATTATTATAAAAAAATTAAATTAAATTAATTATTAAAAATATTTATATTACCATCACAACGAGTTCTCCTATCTTTTTCTCTCCGATTCTTAAAATCCTAAATTAAGGGCTTCACACTACTTTGAGATGAAAAATGAATAATTCATCTGATTCATAATGATTATCTAATCTACATCCAATTTAATCAAAATCGTTAGAACGAATTTTGAGAAAATCGAAAAAAAAGTATACTCCAGTAAAATCAGTAGTAACCCTTGGCTGATTTTATTCAAAAGCTTCGAGGTGCAAGAGAAGAGGGTACCTAGCCAGGAAAGTCCGCAGAAGATTTTTAAGGGAGGAGGGGAAAAGAAAAATTATTTCATTTAAAAAGCAAAAAATCATAAAAATAACAAGTAAACTAGTATATTAAAAAATTAAAGTTTATTTATATAGGCTGTTTCGTTTGGATCTATTCGTTGGCAATATTGTCATAATTTATCTATTTTGTTTAAAATTTTTAAAATGAGATTAGTTATAAATAAATAAAGTAAAAAATCATAAATCGCCATCACTGAT
>JAAAKE020161780.1:0-11994 GCA_010014785.2 Anisolabis maritima
CATTTGGGTTGCCTTCCTTCCAGCAAGCAAAAAAGAAAAGGGAAATAAACAAATTAAGTAATTTAAACTTTCACAATTATTGTTATTATAAATAATTTGGCATTAATCGTGGTTTGTATTAGTAATTAAAACAGATATGCATTTTTTATGACTCAGTTTTTTTTTTTTTTTTTTTCAAAAATTCACCCTATAAATAAATAGTCAGTGCCTCCTGCTAATATTTCCTCTTTATTTATTTATTTTTTATGGAAAACGGTCTCCCGAATCCTTTTTGGGAGGCTCTTTCAGATTATTATGATATTTTTCCAGGGTAATTCTTTTCCCCAGCATCAGGAGAGATTATGTCGTTGCGTCTGTCTGTTCGCTCGACCGGTCGGTCGGTGAACCCTTTTGCTTGGGGGCTTGAAATCCCTCTTAAGGGAAGGCATTGTCTATTTATGATTATTACTGGCACTTGTGTTTATTCGTCGGGGCCAATGCAAACGCCTCTTAACATATCTTCCCTTCCGAGGCTCAGTCATCACGGCTTATGAGACTCCGCAAAGCTTTAGCGAGATGGGACTAAATGTCGCCTCTCTAAACAGCGTAATTAGCACACCAAAATGCCCATTTACTATTTTTACTATCCAAAAAAACAATTATGTTAATTATGAAAATTTAGTTTTCATTTTATGGTTTCATTCAAAAATTTAAAGTCTATTTATCATTATTATTTACACAAGTGCAAAATTGGCAATTTATGGGGAGGGGGAAAAGAGTTGGTAAAATAATAAAATCTAATGAAATGAATTATAAATACTCTCAGAACAATGCCATGGGTTGTCTAAATTCGTTCTCTTGATTGCTACAAGATGGCAACCTAAATGGGTAATACACTGACGATTTTTTGATCATTAACAACTGCGCATGCGTAAAGAAGGATTTTTGAAGCAATTAATCGAAAAAATCCATTAGTGGGTTGATCTTTTACAAAAATGAATTGATTTCTTCACCCCAATCCATTTTTCTACCCCCGAGGGAAGGGGGGGGGGAGGGGGGACTTCATTGGCCTCATTATTTATAAAAATAAAAGAGAGAAAACTACTCCCACATCTTCCAAAAAAAAAAAAATATGTCTATTGTTTCTATCTTGTTGATAATGGAGTATATTAAGAAATGTTTCCCTTTTAAGTCCTGTATTATTAAGTGATTATTAAAAGGACTAGTAAAATTTCTACTGAAAACTAAAATTATGTCTCTTTTCTGATAAATATCTTAAATAAATGAAAATCCTGCATTTTAACGATAATTGGAATAAAAATGTCAATCAAATATTCAATAAAATAGAATTTTATCATGAAAATATTATGAGATAGGAATTTATTGAAACATAATCTAAATTCTTTCATTAATTATGTATATTTGAATTTGAAATCCTATCTTGTGATCGAGAGGTTAGAGGTGATTGCTCAATAATGATAACCTTAAAAGCAAAGGGAGGTGGGTTCAGATCCCAGCCAATCCGGTAAACATGCATTTGAATCAATTGGATACCAAAAAAGTGTATCTTTTATTTAAGGCATAGGCAGAAAGATACAAAAATGAATAAAAATAAAAGAGATTGGCCCTACATTTTTACCATGCCTGGTAATTATTTATATTTAATTGAATAAAAGAAAAACAATGAAATAAAAAATAAACAAAGAAGTTTCACCATTTTTCCGAAATCGAAAACCAAATACTCTTTATTTATATTAATTATATTGGCCAGCAATTAATAAAAATGGGAGACTAAATAGCCACAGATGCCGAAAAAGATTTTTTTTTTAATCGTCTAGGAATATAAGATGGGGCCGCTCTACAACCCTATCGAGTATGCAAGTCATGTCATGTTGATTTTTATGATGAATAAAAAAAAAAAGTTCGAGAGATTAAATAAAATTTCAGTTTTATCTCCATCACAAATGGTTATTACCTTATACCCAATTAAAAAAATTTTTTTTTAATAAATCCGCTCCCACTCAACGGATTGTTAAGAAAATCCAAGTCTTCATTATTATCAGTGAGTTTCAAAAAGAATTCGCTTAACATTTGCTGGGAAAAATATTATGGGGCCTTTTGTACCGCCCCTTGCAGACCAATTCGCTTCAAATTTCAATATCCTTCTTAACTCCTAACGTTATGTCCTTTTTGATAAGAGGTCCAGAGATATAAGCCAAAATAAAGGTTACAAAGACATACACATAGGCACCTTAATTTTGTTTTTGTAATTTTTGGGGTCTTTTTGACTTGAAAAATAAATTGGAGGGGGGTAAATTTTTCATGATCATAATACTAGAATAGTTAATGATAAGAGGGTATGTATATACATAAAATTATATTTGTGGATGTAAAAAAGTTTGATTTTAAAGTGTGGTAGAAATTCGATTATCCGTCTAATTAGGACCATGTATCGTCCATATAATCAAATACATATTAAAGAATTGGGAGAACTAGGAAAAATTATTTTAAAAAATTGGTTACAAAGGCCTCGCAACCGGATTAGTGAGGATCCAGTGATTTAAGTTCGAGTTTCTACTCTAATTACTAAGAAAACGAATAAGGACAAATAAACAGAAAGACAACAGCTCGGCTCCTCTAGTGAATTGATAAAATTTAAGGGAGAATGTGGTGCGCCCCACAATAATTCTCTCGAATATAATAATAATAATAATATATAATAACTTTTTTAGTCGAGCCGTTATCGGAATTTTAAAACTCAACCCCAATCTTAAAAGCCAAAAAATTCTTCTTCTACTCTTCTGACCAATTAGACTTTTGTCTGTAGGAGAGAGGGAAGGCCATAAAAATGTCTTTGTCTCTCTTCAAGACTTTGATATTCCGAACTCAAGTAAATATAGTAACGCGAATGAAATAAAATTTAACCGAAATGCTTCCAAAATGATTTTTAATTAAGAGAATAAGCTTCCCTTGGTTGGTTTTCTTGCTTTCATCTCGTTTATTAAATTATTTAT
The DNA here is from genome assembly GCA_010014785.2 of Anisolabis maritima. Taxonomy (NCBI): domain Eukaryota; kingdom Metazoa; phylum Arthropoda; class Insecta; order Dermaptera; family Anisolabididae; genus Anisolabis; species Anisolabis maritima. The sequence goes on from JAAAKE020161780.1 coordinate 2,994, forward strand.
TTATATTATATTAATACGTAAAGAAGGAAGAAAGAATTGTTTCAGGCCTGTCTATTGTCATGTCTGGTTGGCTGGATAAAAAAAAAGAGTTAATTTGTTCACAAAAATCTTAAAACAAAAAGAGAGTTTGTGAATTTTTTTCACAATAAAAATAAGTCTTTATTTTGTTGTTCATTTCAAGGCTTATTTTTTTCATTTTCTTGTTATTTTTATCCTGTGAAATACGTGTATTAATTTATACTCAATTTTTATTATTAGATTATCTTCAAATTCCATTTGTTTTTTTATATATTCTTTTATTTCTGGAAATAAAAACAAATTTTGTTTTATTGTTTGTTTGTTTGGCATTTGCCTTTTTTTTTTTTTGAAGAGTTAAAACATATTAAAAAACACATGAAGGACATAACCATCTCACAACTTGATTCCACCTGAAGTTAGCAGCGCAATAAAATCAATTCAATTTTGAATTTTTACTTTCTCATACCTATATATATGAAATATACAGTTAGAAAGTATTGCGAGTGCAAAAAAATCGATGTCAAGAATTCAAAGGAAATACACGTTTTGAGGTAGCTTGAGTCTAAAAAAAAAATAGGTCTCGTAAAATGATCTGTGTTTGTGAATAAGATTTCTCAAAAACGGAAAATCTTCGAAGGTGAAACTCTATATTTAAGCTAGGTACCCTTGAGGATTACATCTCGAAGTTTTTGAATAAAATCGGCCAACGGGCCAACTTTTTTTTTCGATTTTATCCAAATTCGCTCTAACGATTTTGATTAAAATTCAGAATTCAATTATTAAATGAATGATTCTTATCTGAATGCGCCACACAAAATTATACTTAAAATATCGGGGTAAGTAAAATTAAGGGAGATAAAAGTTGAACGAAGCTATGCTTTTTTTAAAGGGGGGAGGAGTTTGAACTTCTGACAATGCATGAGAGCAATAACAATCAGGAATAAAAAATTCTAAATAAAATTGAATTATTATATAAAAATAAATCCAAGAGTCGCTTAGTACATGGGAAAACTCAGTGCGTCGGTGGTACACTTCCAGCCCTGGGCGAGGAAATTTATTGACTACGGATTAATTTAAACAAATATGGACGTATAATGGTTATCGTATTAATATAATGTATATTAATTGTCCTAAGTGATTTTTCATTTCAGGTTCAAATGTGCAAAATCAAAAAATCCCTCCGAATCCCTAAGATCGAAATAAAACCGATATATTGATATATATAATTGTTCTATTCATCATTTTGAAAATTTTTTATATCTTACTCTTTAAGATTTAATAAAGAAAGGGTCTCCCCAAAGGAAGTTTTGCTTGGGATCGATCGATTGTTGCCAAAACTTGATATTGCTTTTGGTCTTTGATTGAAACCTTCCCTGCCCTGGTCCCTTTAAATCAGACCCCTCAGTTTGTTAGTACCTATATAATTTATTTCATAACCATTAATTAAAAGTTTCAGAAAAAAAATCGTTCTGATGGGGACATGTTGAATACAAGCCCGTCACTTTTCCAATAATATTTCTTCTCTCTTCATTTTTAATATTAACCAAATTGTAAAGGAATTTTTTTCATTAAATTTTATTACTTTTCATGTGCCTTGGTATTAAATCAATTTTATGAGTATAATAACTTAATCATTATGGTATTATATTTAAAAAGTTTTCTCTCTTCTCATTCCTTTTCCAAAAATAATTAAAATGTTCTTCACTTGCAAAACGGATGGAGATGACGGTTTTAATTTAACCTTTTGTTATTCACCAATTCTCTCTATTGATTTTGAAAGTGTACTAAAGAAAATTAATTTTATAAATTATGTGTTTATTCTCTTTAGGTTGAGCGAGGGGGTGTGGGTTGGTTGGCATTAAGTTGTTCGAGAATAGGCTTTAGTTAGTTGAAAATTACGAATCGCAGGGGAGTTAGTTTCGCGGCTTCCGAGGGCTTAAGTCCTCTAAAATACAAGTGCCTAAGAGCCAAACCAGGCAAACAACTATGAAGACAAAATCAAGTTTACGTGCAACAGTTAAAAACTACGACTTGGGGGTTGAACTTTTTTCTCTTCCTTTTCTTTATCGAGTGTGCCGATAACTTTTTACCTATATATATATATATATATGTAAGATTTAGTGTCCGTGTAAAAAACTTCGCTAATTCTAGAAATTTAAAAGACAAGGAACGCAACGATTCCGTTTTATGTTAGTTTCGATAAGAGAGAAATTTTGTTAGTTTTCGTCACGGTCCTTAAAAAAAATTCCATATATTTTATAACTTTTATTTCTCCCTAAAGGAAATTTTATCTTGTTCATTTTTTTTGTTTTTTTTTTTTTTTGTGTTCTGAAAAATATTTTCAAACAAATTTCTTGTTGTCTATTCCATTATATTTTTTTACCTATCGTCTCCTCTCGAAAGGGATGTATTGCAATCATATCAATTGTAACTTTATTTATTACATATAATAAGTGCTAAAAACTGTTTTTAGAATGTCGGTCTCTGGCCGAACTCATAAGAGAAAATTCAGTTGATTTCATATTTAATTTCAGATAAAAATATCCTGTTCCTTGGTGCAGAAATAAAGCCTCCCATACCAAAGGTCAGTGGTTTTTCTTCCCGTTCTGAGAAAAAAAAATTTATTTATATTATATTGGCTACCGATTAATATAAATAAATAAGGACGGAGACTAAATGGCCTCAGGAGTCGAAAAAAAAAACAAAAAGATCAGCATAGAACCCCATAAGGGAACTAACAGCTTGATGTTTGTTGATACTATTTCCATTTTAAGGAACTTTATTTACTATTGTTTGTCTTTAGACGGATCTGTACCAAAAGCTAATTGATTGAGAAATAGACGTACCACGAGGAGAAGCTCCTGGGATGAGAGGTCCGCAGAAATGTGCAAATTTGCTTCATTCATTTCCTATGAATTTGAAGTTGAACCACAAGTAAATTTTTGCTTAAATTCGAAGACACACACGCTTATATTCTCACCAAATTTTGATTCAGTATATCTTCAAACAAAAGATAAGAATTTGAAATTAGAATATTATCAAGACTTAAGAAATTAAGGTGACTTAAAATTACTTAATTACTTAGAAATTGGAAGTTGGTTTGACACTTTTGGCAAACTCATCTAAATCCCAAGTAATTTAATTAAAAAGAAGGCTTAAAGAATTAAATTTTATAAAAGAAATTGGTGTGGAAATTATTTTTAGTTTTTAATATTTCAATTAAAATCGTATATAGGGATAAATGTATAGTCGCCAAGGGCGGTAACTCCCTAAACTAGAAAAAAAATTCCTCATGCGATGCATTTATTAATAATACACTCTTCCATCTACATCTGAAATAAGGGATAGAATTTTGAAGTGTCTGTCCCTCTCACTAGCCCTAACGACGTTTTGCTCGTTTAAAATGAGAGTGCAAGCAAAAAAATACCTTAAATTAAATAGTAATTATTTTCATTTCTGTGGCGCATAGAGTACAAAATTCAATTAAAATATTTTTATTTTCCGCTAGAATATCTAATCTTATTAAAAGGGTCAAAATAAAAAGAATTTTTCCTTATTATCTCATGAGAATATTAAGATAACATAAATTAGTTCTTATCTAAAGTAAATCTAAGTAAACTAATAGTAAAAACCCAATCGTTCGTCTCCATACTTACTTAGTGAATAGAAACAAATAACTAACTATGATTTAATAAAAAATTCCAAGGCCTATTGACAAAAAGAAGTAATTGAGATTTTTTGTCATTATAAGAAATTTAGCTTCCTTTAGTTGTCTCTTCTATGGCTGGTTTATAAATCAATTGCACCTTGTAAATATATAAAATGTATATAGGCTAGGTAGGAGGCCAAAATCTCCAGTTGACATTAAGGTCAATTTATTGTAATCATTACAAACACCTGAGACGTATAAATCATCATTTACTATTCGCATAAAATAACATAAATTTAAGAAAATACTGACATCTTTTATAAATAGAAAAGAAAAAATCCTCCTCTGCTCGGTGCTGGGTGTGCAATGTTTTCGAAATAAGCTTTTGTTGTTTATAATCTTTGTTTTTTTATTTAAAGATACTGTACCATATTTTTGTTGATTTATTAATGTTTTTATTTAAATTTTTAAATTAAAATTCACCTCCACCCCCATCCAAGATGAGAAAATTATTTATATAAATTTATTTTGTTGGCTTTTATAGAATAGTCAATTTGTGATAATGATATGATATAATTATCCATCTAGCAATAAAACAAATGTGCATTTGTGTCAAAAACAATTAGTCTACATATTTAGTTTCTAATTATTTATATACCCCTACACCGTGGAGAACAGAGACAAAGTTGTTGTTTCATGAATAAAATAAAATTTATTTAAATTTTAAATTATATTGGCTACCAATTAATTTAAATAAATAAAGAACCTAAGATGCTGAAAAGAAAAAATTATTTTTATATATAAATATAAAGTTGTTAGCTTTTAAATCATCGCCATTCGACAGTAAGTCAATTGAGAGGAAAAATCTCTCCCCAATTTATCCAACTCTGAGCGACGTCGCCTTTTTCCTGGGAAAGGAATTGGGAACCCATCCCACTATAATACCACTTTAATTATTCCCTGAATTTCTGAGATACAAGGACACGTCTTTATCAGTTTCTTTGGCCATTTGACTCCGTCCACATTTTTTAAAATTAATTCGTATACAATATAATTAAAAAAAGAAAGCAAGAGCCTTGCTTCTGCTCTTTGGGATTAAGGAATAGTTTTTTTTTTTTTTTTTTTAAGCCATTTTAGGCTGTTCAGGTCATTATCACTAGATTTACCAATATAATTAAAGAAAATTCTGTATCGACGGCTTCCGGCTGTTGAGCTCTCTTGTTGGCTGAAGTCAGTTGTGCTTGGCCTTGCTACAGAATAGTTGACTCTAAACCAAGTAACAAAACAGCCGGCGGACCTGTCATAGGCAAGGCGGAATAGTCACCAAGATATTTGTTGGAAGGAGAAAGAAATTGAGGCAGCCAACAAAAAAATTATAATGTTAATCACATTTATCATCAGTACGAAAATGTCAAATAATCAGATAGCAGGTCATACTTACATATAATAATCGATGCGAGGGACGAAAAAATATATTTGTTATATATATGTGTGTTTGTCACCCGTAGTGATTATTGTATTAATATTTGTATAAAAATCCTCTACCGTCTGATTTTTGACATTATTTTCGACATGATGATAAATGTAATTAACATTCGAAACGCCGAAGAGAATAAATAGTATTTTTTTGTTGGCTGCCTCAATTTCATTTTCCTTCACAAATGTCCACAGCTGTCTTTACAATATATTTACCTTTCTTTTTACAAAACATATCAATTTAGAATTTATTTTAATAACATTTGAATTCGAATAAGATAATGGTGAGAATATCTATCTTTGTATATTGTTAGAAGGTAAAAAAGGTGCCAAATGTTTTTTTAATCACATCGGTAACAAAGAGTTTGTATCTCTCTCTTTCTTTGTGGGTGTGAATGGAGAAAAAGAGAGGGTGGGCGGCGGCTTTTTTCTTTTACACGTCACCTCTCCAGTTCACCACTCATTTTGTCAGTGGTGCAAGCCACGCGTGCAAGAAGTTCAATCCGCCCTCTCCCCCGAAATCCGAGAGAGAGAGAAACGAAAGAAAGAAAGGGGACGAGGCTGTGTGAGTGGGTTGGTTGAAAAATCTTCGACCTATTGATTCTGGCAGAGAGTCAAACCTGACGGCGCTAGTGGTACCCCCGAAATGCAGGGGGTGGCCTTTAAGAAGAAGAAGAGATGCAGATAACATGGGGGATGTTTTGAAGAGGAGGGGAGGGGTTGGCGGGCCCTATCTCATTCTCCGATGACATTTTTATTACAATAAACCTAACAAAAAAATATCTCTAATATGACCAGCAAATAACCTCTCGTTTTAAATGTTGGTTAAAATTTACGACACTCACTCAAAATGCAAATACTAATTATCTATAAAACAAACCACGAATTTGATTTTAATGTACTATACCAACAGCTGGGGGGGGGGAGCCTTTTTATCATGGGAGTGCCACTTTTTATTTGAGATATATATATATATTTATATATAGTATGTAATGATGTAATTTTTTAATTTAACCCTTCCCCTTTTTACACAAGCTCAAAAACAAATTTTCCGCTCTGCAAAGGGGTTCGGCGTTCGCGGACATGAGGAGTTTTTTTATTAAATAGGAATAAGAGGTTTTTGGTTGATAGTTTAAAACAGCCACAGGCGTCTGGAGCCACTGAAGAACGACGATTTGACTCCCGCGAGTGCTTCATTTCTACAATAAACGAGTTTAATATAAATAACTTAACATGCGAAATTGCTATTTTCTAAATTTTAGGGAAAATTGTTTCCATTTCACTGTAAATAGAAATATTTAATGAAAAGAAATCAAGTATGGTTTGTTTGGAACATTAGTTCACAACACAATAGAGCCCTTAGGCATCTCTACGAGGAGAGAGAGAGGCTCTGACACCTAAAAGAAGGATTTCATCTCAATGATGCACTCTTCGCTGAGAGGTGCTAAGAGAGTCCCTCCGAAATCCCCCGTAAATTTGGTTGGACGAATTTTGAGTAGTTTGCTTGCTAGAAGCGGAGGAGTTAGAAATAGGAATTCATCTAACTTCAGGAAGTGTCGATAGAAGGCAACGGACAGAGGTCGGCTGGTTTTGAGATGTTCTTTGTGAACAATAACTAGACATATTTTAATAAACTTGCTCTTTATATCATTTCCAAATGTCCCTTTTCGGCATGAATATTTTGAAATGAAATTTTATATGTAAATGAGAATGTCTATAAGATCAGAAATAAAAGCGTAGAGAAAATTTCAAAACCAATTTATTGAAGAAAATTCCTCGCTAAAGTCAACATTCCAGAGCCTTCAATGGTTGCTTCTTCAGGCAACTGAATGAGTTTGATTCAGCATTATAATTAGTATTTGTATTATACTATCCGCCTCAAAAGTAACTGGACAAACTATCTTTTGTTCCGTTTGTTTGTTTTGAATATTAGGAGAGCAAAAAGAAATTCAAAAACATGAAATTTCATAATTTACAAAATATTAAATTCATTATTTTCGGATTTCATGTAGGTCTTCTAATTACTCATTAAGATGAAACAAAAGATACTGTTTGTCCAATTACTTTTGAGAGAGATAGTATGTGTATCAAATTATATAAGATTCTAAGGAAGGAGATTTTGGATGCTCCGAGACGTCAAAATTAAAGTTTATAATTAATTTAAATAAAATAGCCAAAAATTCAAAATAAATCTCTTTAATTGAGAGTTGTTCTTACTTTAAAAGATTCGGCTTTTAATCTAAATATAATTACACTCATAAATGTATGAATACAAAATTTAAACAACAAAGAGTTTTTGTAAAATTGAAACAATTATCTTAGCTATTCCATCAAAGAAAATTCAATTAAAAGACAAGGTAATTAATAACGAAATTTAATGAGCATGATATAGGATTATGATTTAATTTAACAGCGATATGGGATTATATATAGGATATCTTCTCAGCCAGGAAGATGAAAATCCTTATAAGCAATCAAAAATCATTTTGTTTATATAAATCCATTAATGAACATGATAAATATAAATTATAATTTGTGAGAAAAGAAAAAAAAAGAATATTTGGGAGGAGATGTAATGAATATTTATTAAATTAATAATTAAATGTCAAATATATATTCTCTTATTTATTTAAAAATATTATTTAAATTAAATTACGATCAATAGTTCATTGAGATGCTAATCGTACGTTTTCTTCTTTTTTTGCATTGTAAGGTTCCTTTAAAAAGAGGAAATTAAATGATGTTCGAAATAGTCACGTGACAACCAAAATAATTTAAACATCAATCAAATAAATTTAAAAAAAGACAAAACGCAGTTCTAGATAATTAAAATTAAATAATAAAAATAAACTGCTGTGGACACCAGACTCGCATTCGGATATTAAATAATAAATATTATTAATAAGATAATAATAACAAGAAACAAAAGTATGATTCCAAATGGTAATTTCACAGTTGGAAAAAATGGAACATTATTTATCGATTAAATTGCAGTGAGTTAAGTAGAGTTTCAAGGCATTGAGTGCGTTGCTGAGGAGGGGAGGCAAAAGAGGAATGAGGAAAAGAAAAGAGTCATATTTCACTTGTAATCTTACATGCCTCTCTCCCCATTCCTCTTTGCTATGCGCTGCCAAACTTGTTCGTTGTAACGATAAAACGCCAGACGTTCGTTCATTTGTCTTGGCCAAATCAAGTCCCAGCAAAAATTCTCGGCCAAAAATTCAATTCACTTTTTTTCCGTCCTTTCTACCCTCTTTTAACGACAAAAGAAACCTGAGAATCGATCAAACATTTATCAAATAGTTCGGTTTTATATGTAATGTAAAAGAGTTAATCGATTTTTTTTATAAATTGCTTGTTCGATTATCCAACCGAAGACAAATCTATGGTAATTAAAACTTCAAAATGATGTTCCAGTAAGTGGTAGAAGGGAGACTGAAAAAGTGTCAAGATATTTGGAAAAATAAACACTTAATTTGAAGCTATAGCTTTGATGTATATTTTTTTTTGGACAAGGGATTTGTCCCAAAATTTTCTGGCAATATCAGCCCTTGTACTCACAGATTTTATATAACTTGCTTTATTGCATTTTAAACTGAATTCTTTCGTTTCAACTTTTTAAGTATTGTACTGAGGATTCATTTGTATTTTGTCCCTTCTAGAAAACAGCTTGAAAGGAGGGGCGTAGTCAAGGGGGAGAGGAATTTGGCGCGAGTTGGCAAAATAAACCCCTTCTTTTAGAAAAAAAAAAAAATCTGACATTGTTAAAATTTTGTTGCCCTGATATCTGACTATTTTGAGAGATCCTATCCCAAAGAAATAATCTAGACTTGAAATAATTAAGTTTAGAAAAAAATT
>JAAAKE020161791.1:0-17165 GCA_010014785.2 Anisolabis maritima
GCTAGCTAGAAATGAATATAAGAGGAGGAGTTAGTGTTAGGAAATAAAGTAACTTCACGGGGTGCCGATAGATGGCTCGGCCAGAGGTCGGCTGGGTTTGAGGTGTGTCTCCGTACACGTAAGCACCTCGGGTAAATAAACGGGGACCCCGGTAGGTGCCTATACGGTCAAAATGAAAAATGTCACGTTGATTTTTATTGTTATTCTTTTAGGTTAGGTTGTTTGTATAAATAAATATCTCTTCATTAATTGAATTTAAAAGATTATATCGATATCAATTAATATAAATAAATAAGAGTGGAGTGTAAATGGCCTCAGATGCCAAAAAAGACTTAAAAAAAATTTAATTAAAAGAAAAAGCCAGAGATTAAATAAAAATCCAGTTTTTCCCTATGATATCGTGACAAGAAAATCGTAGGGAGCAATAAATTTTGGAGGCCTTTTTTTACCGCCCCTGGGGACCGGTTCGCTTCAAATTTTAATAACTTCTTTGCCACCCCTAGAGCTATAAGTTTCAGCCTTTTCCGATGGGTAGTCCAGAGATATAAGCCAAAATAATAATTACGCATACACAAACATAGTTATATATGTACACATAAGCATATTAAGATTTTTGCATTTTGGGGTCCTTTTGGCGTGACACGTAAAGATATTTTTAAAAATTGGAGGATCAATTTTTTATGATCACACTTTCTCCTTACTATTAATATTATATATAATAAGAGGGCGGAAATCACCTAAACCTAACCTAACCTAGTAAAATACTATCATCATTATCAAAGTTTTACAAAGATTTCAGTTTTTTTTTTATTAATGTTAATTTGTTTTGCTAATTTGAAACCGAAATCAAGTCATAATTAAATTGTAAAGTTTATAGTCTAAATCTCGGTAGCCGGAATGTCTTAAAATGAAACAAAATCATGAGGAAATTACCCCCGTTACACTCTCCCCTCTTGTATACGCCCTTTTACGATTCTATTTAACTTCTCATTGATCGTCCTTACTAATTATTATTAAAATTATTATTTTAATTTTTAAATCATTTTAATTAAAAAATTGATTCAATTTATTTAAAGAAAATGGGGTTTATATTAATAAATAAATTTAGTTAGTTGTGTGACGTAAAAAATTGATTGAAAAAAATCATAAGATTAAACCATCAGTATGTTTGAAAAAGGATGAGAACTCAAGCATCTCACTAATGGACATAAAAAAGTTTTACAAAACTTTTTAAAAGAATAAATTATTAATAATGTTTTAATTTAATTGATAAAACAGACTATTTATTGAAAGGGGGGGGGGGAGCAACTCAAGCAGTTTACGGTAGCTTTGCAGTAAAAAGCTGGGTAATAAATTTCGTACTTTATAATTAATTTTTTTCTCATTACTTAAGGTGAATTAAATTTTACAATAATAATAAATATATTGCACGTTTTATAAATTGATTTGTGCGTTAAATAAAAAAAAAAAAAAAACTATTCTATATTTGGAAACATCATCTAAAAAAAAATTAATAAATATTTATAAAAAATTTTTAATGAGTGAAACAAATAAATTTCTTTTCATTTGATTATTTTGCATAAATATTAGTTTACTTAATAAAAAAGTGGAACGGGCTACCTAGTTAATGCTTCGGGGTGGGTATCTCGATAGGAGCGTGTTATTATCTTTCTCTATTCATTCAGATGTCAAATAAATAATTATAAGACAGGAAGGAACCAGTGAGCATCAAGTCTCGAATAAAACTGAGAGAAAAGCAGAGCTCTGTTCTCTCTTGATAAAATGAAATGAGAATAATGATGCCAGTTTTGAGAAAAATAGGTTTTTTCTATAAGCACTCAGTAAAAGGTGAAAAAAAGATAATATAATGTATATATTTATATTTTTTCTTATTTTAAAATGATTTAGAAAATAATAATTTTTTGCATAATACTAATATTATATAATAATTAATAAAAGGGAATAATGCAATCATGACTTAAATTTTTCTAAATTGAATTTACACCGGAAATAAAAGTTTTCAAGTTGCTCAAATAGATTGTTCTTTAATAATTGACGTATTTATAATAATTAACCAAATTATTCGTATCTTTTTGGTTTTAGTATGAAATTAAATTTCTGTTTATATAAACAAAAAAAAAAAAAAAAAAGAATTAGAGGTTCAAATGGCAGGAACAATGAAAAGTTTGAAAAATAATATTTGATGTAGTAGAGTAGTAATGGAGCGTTGTTTAAGGAAATATGAGATAGCGGCAAATTGTAATGGGATTTACGTATTAAGTGGCGTAATTGTCGCCTCAGAGTCGAAAAAAGTCTAAAGTTCTCAAAGTGTATTTTTTGTTTAAAGTCTTTTTCGGTATCTGTGGCCATTTAGACTCCGTCTTTATTTATTTATACCAATTGGTAGCCAATATAATATAAATAAATTTTTGTCTCTCAGGTCCGGAAGCGAACCACTGACCTTTGGTGCACCAGACAAGACTTTACCTCTGCACCAAGGGACAGGGCTGTGTTTGTGTATGTGAATATGTGTGAAAGAAAGAAACAATGGGTTGTGGGATTGATTGTTGATCTATTTTTAAAGTTAAATAAATAATTAATTTTCAGTTATTTTAGTAATAAAAAAAAATTTTCAAATGCGAAATAATAAATACCTAATTCTTCAGTAAGAAAATATAATTTAAATAAAAGAGAGAAGTGTAAAATCCTTATATTAATAATTTTATTAGTTATTTTATTTTATCTATAAGCTATATGAAAGCCTGCAGGCTCGTCAGATGCGCCAGGGGCATACCTCGCCTCTTTATAAAATAATTTCTCTCATGCGGAAAATAAGCTCTTAAGATCTGAAAGGTTGACAATCTTTGGCCCTGGACCTGTTAAATATTTGTTTATTTATTTAAGTACTGAGGTAGTTGCCATCTATGACAGAATCAATATTGTCAAATGTTAATATTTAATTATTATAATATTAACAAAATAAATAAATATGGCTGGATGGTTGTATCATAAAATATCATAGAATTATTTAAAAGTGTTAAAAAATAAAATATATTATTTAATATTGAATTTTTTTTTAAATAATATTAAACTAAAAATATTTTTAAATAAAATTCAATGAGTCATTGGCTGAACCATAAGATCTAAAATGTTGATATTTTATTTCATTTTTGTTTCCGCCCTGAGGTCAAGGGTTTAGAGGGGAATGCCACTACTAGTAACCTTTAAAGTCATTACCGTAGATGGGGTAAAAATATTTATGTTAATTCTAATTAAACTATTGTGAAAAATTTTCATTCGTAAATTAATTTCATAAGCAAATTAATTTAATTTGAATTTAGAAAATAAAAAGCGTCCTTTTATACTTAAATAACAAATAGCTTATAAATACAAATAATATTAATGAAAGAGATATGACTGCCATTATGAAAAAATTGATGAACATGTGCGAATTTTTTTGCTTTTTGTAACCCTATCTATTCGTTACATTCGTTCTATATTAAAAGATTAAACAATACGCATGCAGGCAGTAAAATTAGCGATTGCTTATTATTTATGGATGTCCATTACAAATGACTTTATGTATAGGCTAGCAAAAACAGATGAGAAAATTAAATAATTAATAAAAAAATAACATATGTTGATGGGAGGCTTTTTTCATTAATATAATTAATTTAGTAAATTTAGGATGTATAAAACATCTCTTTTTATGATCAAATTTTGTTATTCTCATTAGCTTATTCAGGGCAAGCTAACAGTGAGGGCGCTAAGACCTTGGAATAATTATCTAATCCGCCCAGCTTAATGAAAGTGAAAAAATAATACCGTTTTCAAATCATCACCAGAGGGGAAATAATGTTAAAACATCAGAAAATATAGTAATCGTAAAATAGTGGAACGAAAAATACATCTCTCTCCATATAATAAAATATAATTTTTTTGAGAAAAAAGATTTTAATTATAAATGCATTAGAAACCCTCAAAAAATCTGGTGTGACTAACGCATATCACTAAATTTTCTCTTACCCAAGATAAGGCAAAATAAGTAATGTGCTGTCACACTAGATTTTTTTTTGTGCTATTATAATACCAATTTAATCGATTTCGTTAGAGTAGTTTAAGAAAGAGAGCAATTACTCCCAAACGCTTATCAATTGATTTTTATTATGATTTTTTAAAATTAAGAGTGAATAAATCAATATCTTTTCTTTATTTGAATTTAAAATATTATTATTTTAATATTTTATTTTTAATATTATTTCGTAAAACATTATATTGGCTACCATTTAATATAAATAAAAAAGAACGTAGTTAGCTGTATCCCTGTGTGCAGAGCTAGAGGTCCTGGCTTCACATATCAAAGGCAAGTGATTCGCTTCCCGTCCAGAATGACAAAAATTTATTTAAATCATATTGGCTAGCAATTAATTTAAACAAATTGCCAACATGGTTCAGATTCCAAAAAAGACTTAAAAAAAATTAACTAAAAAAAAAAAATTAAAAGGACTAAATAAAATTCCAAAGATGACGTATGTTTATTATAACTTTTTTTTTGTCTTTTCGGCATCTGAGGCCATATGAACATCAAACGATATATAATATATATATTTACAATACAAATTATCTAGGTATAATTATTTATATCAATTGATATCCAAATGATATTAATAAATTTTCATCGGACTACCTGGGATCCGAACCCACACCCCTTGACTTTTCTTTTTTTAAGATTATCAATACTGACAATGCTAATCTTTAACCTCTCGGCCTTGGAGGGGGGAGGGTTTTTTGTTTCTTTTTTTAGAATAAATCCACTTCCAATGAAGATAAAAGATTTGGCCCAGCGGGAAGGAGCCTTTTTTCCGTGCGGACCGAGTAGCTAGTATATAATAATGAAGGTATAAAACGAGCTTTTTGGATGCCATTGAAAAGAGAATATCATATAACTAATCAATTTTCAATCTCCTGTTGATTCACAAAATAGAGAATTCAAATCATTGATTGTTCCTAATTGATGTTATTATATTTTCAATTAATTTGCATTTGTATTAGTAAATGAATCTTTTATTTGGTCAAAATATGGAACCGTAAAAATTATGATAAAGATAATTAGAAAATCTATTGTGTTCCTTAATCATTTTTTATGTAATTGAAGGGTATAATAAGCTTATCAAAAATAAAATTATTTAATTTGAAATAAAAATTTTAATAGTAAAAAACAAACGAGAGAAGGGGAGAGGGCATATAGGAGAGCCGGTCTTTTGGGCGTAATATTTTTCTTGAGTATTGTTATTTTTATTGTTAATAGGCGTTAGAAGGCAGTAATTTCACAGGTTTATATATGTATTTTGTTATATCGATAGATCGAATGACACCGAGATATGATTCTTTGGGAGTTATACTTCTAATTTTACCGTGTGCGCCGCGCGCCAATTTCACATCAAAATGCAATTCTCCCTCCATGCATCACCTAATCTCGAATGTTATTTCCCTAGACTCTTTCTCTCTTTAATCTTCAACTTAATTTTTGCTAGCTTTTATAGTTTTGAAAATGTTAAAGGATGACGGAATTGAAAATTTTTAGGATCTCGGAGCCTGGTGCGACTCAAAATATAAATTCCAAATTTTTTTCAATTTTTTAATCATTTTTTAATTTACTTTATTTAACCTTAAGGTTAAAAATTGGCGCATTTCCGACTAAAAAATAATTCTCTGGTTAATTCGACCAAATACATATTAAGCTAGTCTAAATCTGACATTAAGCTAGCAAATCCGATATCCTCCCTGGAGTGCAATTGAAGTAATTAGTCACAAAGCCTTAAAAATACTAATTCTATGAAAGGATTAGTGATTCCTTCTTTCTTTAATTTTCAATTAATACCAAGAATTGTACACTTCTTCTAATTCCTCCCTCTTCTCTTCTCCTTTTCTCTTTCCCTTGATCTCCTCTCCCCCCGTCAATATATGTGTAAAATAGCTATAATTGAATTGGAGAAATTATTGACTGTAGGTTGTAGACTCCAAGACATAATTACTATTAAAAACACAAGTATTTTGTGTCATTTAAAACTAAAAACTTTGACTTCTTCTCGTTGAGGGTTGATTTCGTCAACATTTAAAATCTTGAAAGGCAGAAAATGTGTTTGTTAATTTATATAATGGCCTCAGTTGCCATAAAGTCAAAAAACTAAAAATGGCGAATTCTTATAGATTTTCTGCCCTCAAATTAATAAATCCCAAGATTTATCATATTTTTAAATATATAAAAAGATTTTTTTTTTTAATAATTTTAAATTTTTTTCTAAAATTAATGTCTAGGAACAGATATAGGCCCAAGTATCTTCATTGTGCCGATTTAAATAGGGAGAGTACATACATATACTTTTTACTCGCCCTCTCTGATTGAAAGTCAACAGATCACTCTTTTCAAAGAATTTTGGGGGAATTCGAATCAGAAAAAGAGACTTCTTTTGAAATATTTTTTCACAAGATTAGACATTAGACGAGAATAAATTTGAGTAGAACTTTTTATTTATTTATTCTCTAAGTCTTTTTCAGCATTTGAGGCCGTTTAGATTCTGTCCTTATATAAATAATCTATTATTCTGTATATAGTGGTTTGGTGATTTTCTGAGCAAAACGTGTTTGAAAACGTTCATTTTAATCGCGATGAAATACAGGAAATGCTAATTTTAAACGTTGAATTCCCTCGTTATGGTCAGAGAGGACCCCAGATGCAAAGCTGACAGGAGATTAATATTATCTAATCTCAACTTTGATATGTGAATAATTTTATTGATCCCGAATTGTGGTGGTTAATAATCGATCAACAGGTATTAATACCCTGTTTTGGTAATTTGTAATGAATCTTTACGAATTTTTAATTGGGTAAATAAATCCGGCTTTAATTATATATTGTATTAACCATATGGGATTGATTAAATTAATATCTATACATACGTAAATGGATTAGATATAATTGAATTTCAACGAACGATGAGATGCTATTTCTATTTTGAATTAATTAAGCCATATTATATTAATAATAATTTGGATCTTATCTTCTTAATTTTCTCTCTAATTATTTGGGTGGAGTAATGAACTGAATTATTTGATATTCAAATACCCAATGATTTTATCAACAACTGCCTGGTGGCATCCAGACACGTAACTATAAAACTAACAGGAAGATAAACTAGGATGGTGACTTTGGACCTCTTTTATTGATATATGTCAAAGTTTTTTATCTTATAGATTTAGAGTCTTAGAGTCCTCTCCATGAAAACTTTAAGGAGTCTCTAAAGGGGTCTAAGACGGGTTTACTTATTTTTGATTCGCATAGTATATAAAAGACGACTTACCTAAAATTAATTTAATTAATTTTCATTGCCCCTTTTAAAAAAATAATTATCTATCTTTCTTTCTCCTCCCCATACCTTCAAATTTAAAATCTAGTAATAAATTAAAACCATTTTTTCGTATATTACTTCATTCTCCATTTAAAATTACTTTTGGGGAAAGGAGGCGACTGGATAAGTTTGTTTGGATTACGAATCTGAAGTTGGTTCGAGTTCGGTTTACCTCAAAAAATTATTCAACTTTGCCAAGTCTCCTCCTGGGATAAAAAAGTGAGAGTCCCGGGTACAAAGGGCCAATTTGTGATGGTCTAAGTGCCTATAGGAGGGAAATTAATCTCTAAAATTGAATCCATCCATTCAATATTTGTGGAGTGGAGGCGTAGATTGGGGGGCTGACAGTCCGCCGACCAATCAGAGAGATATGGCTCCCACGTTGTCTGATATTCACAGAAGCCCCAGGGCTGCTCCTTTCTCTTTCGGATATTTCTTTCAAATCCATACTTTCAACGCTATAAGCGTAAAGTGGGCTTCCATAGTTGCAATAGTCCTCTAGTGGTGGTTTTATTATTTACTATTCTTAATTTTCCCTTGCCTTTACGTGTTATATTAATCAGCTCATCCATACTTTCAAAATAAATAAGATTAATTTCTATTAATGTATTTCTTTAAGTTTTACAGAAGAAGAATTGAACGTGACTTTGGATGCAGTGACAGTTCTCCAATATAAAAGTCCAACGCCAATATTAATTTATTTTTTTACAATTGGAGGAAAAGAAAAAAAAAATGATGTAACCTGGACTGCGAATTGTGATCCCCTTGGTTTGTAAAAAAAAATAATAATTTCATTTGAGAGATGTACTATAAATATTAATAATACTATATATTAAAACTTATTCCTTCTTAAGCTATAGAGGCATTTGTCGTTTGCAAGAGATTGTTGCAGCTAAGGAAATATCGCGTTCCGGATAGACTCCCTGGCTAAGTTCGTTTTCCTGTTTATATTTTGAATAGAAAACCATCTCTTTGACACCTCTGTAGGGTTGGCACCCCAAGCATCTACTAGATATAATTTTATTCCATCCATCAGAAATTAAAAATAAATTTAGATTATGCTTTAATTTTGTGAAAGAGACTTCATTAAAAGGAGTGTGGGGAGGGGGGAAACTTCTCATCTCATTGATATTTCATTTTTAATTATAAAGATGTTTTCACGCCATATAACATAAAATTGTCAAGACGATCATCACTGACTAGATCTGAAGGGATTGTATTGGAGCAATATCTATTTTGCATGATGCTTTCCCAAAGACAAATATTAGAGCCAGTACAAACCTTAAATAAATTTTTGATTTGATCAGGTAAAAAAATAAAAAACTATAAAATTTTAATCAAAATACTTTTATATAAATATAATTTTCTTTGGGATAAAATGAAAGATTTGTTTAATAAGTTTTCAGCTTTATAGTTTTGTATATGTGTATTCTGGATCAATCTCTTTGAGCTCGTTGATTTCTAATTTTTGCTTGCCTATGTTTAAATTTTATATTTTTTATAAATCAGGGTACATTAGAATATATAACAACTCAATCTTCAACTCATTGCTTAATGCATTGAGCTTGTTTTTACTGTAATTATACATGTAATTTATAAAGTTGTTATATTTTTTTAATTGTATGCTCATTTCAACTCTCGTGACTGACATTATTTTAATTAGAGACGAAACGTTTCACATATTGGAAGTTTCATTTCGATAGAGGTTACACTACTGGCTGACTTCCTCTCCTTTCACATTTCAGATCTGTCAAGACTCTTGACATTTGTTAAACAAAGCAAACTTTGATTAATTTGCAGTTTTTCTGTGACTAAAGGAGTCACGAGTCAGACCTGACATAAAAGAGTAGAACATCAGCCGGTAGCCAACAATATTTAATCATTTAAAAATATACAAATGTAAATGTAAATGGTCTCTGCAGCCGAAAAAGAATATAAAATTAAAAAAAGCGGTTACAATAATAAACAACAATAATGTTAATACAGTCGTACTTTGAGATACGAGTGGCCCAATATACGAGTTTGTTGATATACGAGCCGTCTCTAGGTAGATTTTTTGCCTTGAGTTACAAGCCAAAATTTGAGATACGAGACTGTGTTGGTGAAAAAAGTCAAAAAAAGTGGCAATTGGTCGTGCAACGGCGCTCGCTATTTGACACTTGCCTAACTCATTGCATAAATTCTAAAAAGGAAGTAAAAACAAAGCTCTTTTTTTTGCGATTGCAATACTTTCTCACTATATATTTCATATATATGCAAGAGAAAAAAAAACTAGTGAAGAGGAGTTAAGCAAAAGCGAAGAAAAAAATAATACCTAATGCTAATCGGTCCATTTATTTCGCTTTTACATTTATTATAGATATCGATGGACCCCCTCGGGATGGTGGTTGGTCTTCTTGGGGTCGATGGCAATGTAGCGCAACTTGCGGAGGTGGTAGCGGGATACAAACTCGCACTTGTTCCAGCCCCAAGCCCAACATGCTTGGGGAGGCCTGTAAGGGACCTGACACCTTCGTTGGACAATGCAACATGTTCCAATGCGGGCATCTCTCCCCAGGTAACCAGAATAAAAACAATCCTAATTGATTTTTCCCCTTAAGGGAACATAAATTTAAGAATTCATACAATTATAAACACTCGTGATCAAGGTGTGAATTAAAATTTTCCGATATACGCTTCTGCTTCACGAATTACTTTCAAGGGATTTTTTTTATATTTAAAAAGTGTTTCTCTCTCTCTTTTAAAATATACTATATGTATAAGATGTTTATAAAAGGCGCAAAAAACTGAAAGTAATTTGGTCTTTATTTATTATTCCATAAAAAGTTTAAATTGATTATCCATATTTAACTCAAAAAAATTACGGGTTTAAAATAAATTATCGCTTTGATCTCTAAGAAAGCAAAATAAGATGAGGTGGGAAGGATTTTCAACTTGAATGGATTATCGGTTATAAATTTAGATATATATAATATTAAACCTCTTTTTATGAGATTTTTTTTACGCGGCCAATCACAACTCTAAGATAGGAGCTAATATTAAGAATTTTGTAGTATTGTATTCTCCTTCCATTAAAAAAAAATTTAATTTTAAATTCCCCGAATTTATATGAGATAAGTAAAAAAAAACAGGTGTTTGCAGATTGAATTTGAATTCTCGTATCAACTAAGGAAATTCTTACAAACCATATCTAGCAGTTTTAGTAATATTGCAATCACACGAAAACGAATATTTTTTCATGTTTATTGTCAGAAATTGATAGCGAATAACAATTTTTTTATAATCTAAAGTTTTTTTATAAAATCTCTTTTAAAAAATTTTGGGGCCCATTTGAGGAATTAAAAAATAATTGTCTCCAACTTCTATGAGGAGCATAAATTAGTCCGTTTTTGTTTGCTGGTATTAGGGAAAATCAAATGACCAAATGACTATTTGATTTTTCGATTAATTGCTCCAGAGCTCCTGGAGAATGGATCACACATGCAAATTTGTCAATTTCTAGGGATATCAACTATACATGTGTGGTCCGCTCTAGAGGAACTTTGGAGCAATTAATCGAAAAATTAATTAATGAATTGGTAATTTGAGTTGCCTACCTTCCATTAAGCAAAAAGAAAGAATTAATGCACCCCATGGTATACCTCTTCTCTCCCTGCCATATCAATTTTATATTTGGTACATTCTATTAAATCCCCAAATGGAATCTTTATTAGTATTAAAAGAAAGTTGTTTTTTGAAAAAAAGAAGGGTTTGAATTTCTTGGAATAGCAAACTAATAGCTACCCTTATTTTATTCAAACTCGTAATTTTATAAATTTTTGGATTTTTTTATTATATATTGCATATCTTTGGCATTTATATTGCATATTATTTATTCATTATTAGCCTAATTGCCAACTTAGAAGAAATTTGCCTTGGTAGAAAATTTTGCCATTTTCACGGAATTTTTAAATTTAACCAAATTTGTCAAGGAAGGGAAGGGGTACGAGCTAAATCTAATATCTATTCATTTCTGAGGAGGGGGGCAATTAGCAGCCCAATATTTCGTTATTCAATTCACTCTTAATAATGTAATATTGACTCTTTCAGTTAAATGTGATACAAAAACAAAACAATCTCAGTTTTTAGTTAGCGAATTTCCTTCCTTTAGTCAGGACAAATGCGTTTTCGATTATTGACCAACCAATGAAAGAGGGCTAAATTTGTTTTATTTGTGTAATATTTAGAAAGTGGTAATTTTATTTCTCTTATTAAATCCAAATAAATTACATAATTACAGTTTGTTGATTCATCAAAGTAAAGTTTAAATTGAAAATCATTAGAGAAAAACCAAAAAAGTAAATAAATGAAAATCGAATTGAAGCGAATTAATTAAATTAATTTTCTAAATGTAAAAAAAAAATAAATAAATAAATAAAAAATCCTGCCAATTTTCATATGATTTACGAACGTTTATAATTATTATTCCGACTATCTTTTGATATATTCAAGCGTATTAATTTATAGATTACTCTTTAGTCTGATTGCATCCTGTTTATATGATATTTTGTCTAGTAAAGTCACAAAATTCATTGGTTTAAAGGGGAACATATTGCTTCAAGTTGGACAATTCATCTTTCATTCAAATGTTCATTGATATAATAAATAATCCCTGTCATAGGATGTCAATATGTTCTGTCAAATGGGGACAGAACCTATTATATATGGAAAACTCACATGTATTGGTTCCTGATTCACTAAATGCACTCAAATTATTGAGAGGGGGTAACCAACAGTTCGGGTGGGGCAGGCGAGCCATAGAATTTGAATCTAATCACACAACATCAATGAATAATATTAATTTTATAAATAAATTGGTATTTAATCAAATTGATATGATGGTAGATATATTTTATGGCTTTGTTTGTGTATAATTAATAGTTATTTGATAAGTTTTGCTTACTACGATAAAATTTATAAAATAAATGCAAAATCAAATGAATTTGTAAAGGGAATTTATAATGTTATCGCAAACATAAAATAATTAGATGAGAACAGTAACAAAAAAGTTCTACTAATGATTACTAGAAAATAAATATTTATTTAAGTTGGTAACTAATTAATTATAAATTAGAGAGGATAGAGAGAGGTAATTAATAATTAAGCATTTAAGAAGAGGAAGGTGAAGGGATTCAGTCTTACAAAAACAACAGTTTTTTTTGCAAACATTTTTTTCTTTAAAAATAGCGAAAAGTGTGCACAATACGTCTTGTAAATTAAAGACAATATATGTTTTGTTAACAGAGCCGGTCGAATATACTTTTATTTATTTTGAACCTTTCTACGATTTTTTGTAGCTTTTATATTCAAAACTTACTTGGGGTCAATCAATATAAAAAATTTGCGTAAAATAATATTTCTATGTAAATTTTTACCGTCCTTCTCTTGAAAAAGTGAGTTATTATAAACATATAAATTTTTTACAGATAAGCATGAATTGACAAACGTTTCCAACTTTTTCACACCTGTGGGCCAGCAAAAATAGAGGAAATATTTTCCCCGTCCCGTTTGCGATTAAAATAGAAATAAAACCAAATGCAGGAACCTAAAAAAAAAACCTCGGAAAATTTGTTTTTGGGGTGACGGCCGAAACCTAATATCTTGTTTCTGGGAGGGAGGAGCAATTGGCAGGCTAATTCTAAAGTAAAAAAATCCTCTCTTAATTATTGAATATTGACCATTTCGGTTA
Organism: Anisolabis maritima; assembly: GCA_010014785.2. Lineage (NCBI taxonomy): Eukaryota > Metazoa > Arthropoda > Insecta > Dermaptera > Anisolabididae > Anisolabis > Anisolabis maritima. The sequence goes on from JAAAKE020161791.1 coordinate 13,138, forward strand.
AATCCACTGTTATACAAAAACAAAACATTTTTAGTTAAAGGAACATCCGTTGAATTTTTTTTTTTTTTGGTAAATTCAATTAAGTATAATTTAAAAAAAAATTATTTATTTACTTAGTTGCACAGGTTTTCCGTGGACATGTCCAATTAAACACAAATTTAAATATTAGTATTTCGAATGAAATTTTTTACCTACCGGTGAAGGATATAAAACACTGATTTAGAAAACTATTTGTTACACGAATTAATTGTTTTTAGCTTGATGTGAGTTTGTTCAGTCTGTGGCCATGAGTAGAACAAATAAAATGAAATTTCATATTTAAAGCTAATATTTAATGAAAGAGTTGTTAAAAATAAGTGAAATAAATTAAAATGTTAAAGTGTTAAAAGGGTCATATAACCTAGCTATAGGGATAGTCGAAGGCTGAGTCGTCACAAATCAAATTTTATTGTTAAATGTTTATTTAATTAGTAAAGAAATTTCTCCCCGGCGGGGAATCGAACCCCGGTCTCTCGCGTGACAGGCGGAGATATTGACCACTATACTACCGAAGAATATTAACATATGAGTTAAATAATTTCGAAAGAATATAATCTAATATTTTCAAAAAATATTAAAGAAAATTTGCAAAAACTTAAATTAAAAATCCATTTAAAAAAAAGTATAGATAAATTTAATTTTAAATTAGAAAATTATTATCATATAAAATTCAGAATTTTTAATTTAATGAATAAAAATGCAATTATTATAAAATAAAAAAAAGTACTTATTCTCTTTCATTGAGCCTTCCACTAATTTCCTCTTGGCAATAAAAAATTTAATATTAAAAAGATTAAGTTAAAAAGTGACTAAATAAGCAAAGAATATCCTAAAAAGAGAATGATCTTTATTATACGTTAATGAGAGGTAATTCTCCCTGTCCCCAAAAATGACTATAATTAAACTTGCTTCATGCCATGAATAAAATAACATGACAACTGTGAGTAATTGTGTATTCATAGAATCGTTAAGACCTGTTGATTGTATATTATTCAATTCTTTAGAGGCAACTCAGATAAATGTATCTAAACATGTATCATCATAATTATATATGCATTTATTCCAATATATTCGTCATTAAATACGTTAACTTAAATGGGTTCCATCTCAAATGTATTATTTTTGTTAATAAATGTTTAAACTTGAAAAAATTGAAAGGGTTTATTTAGATGATTATGTGATTAATAATCTTGATAAGGTAATTAATTACTTAAATTAGTGTAGAGTTGTGAGTATATTTAAAAAAAAAAAAAGGAAAACCTTTCTTCTTTTCTTTATTTAATGGACTATATTTGGCCTCTGAATTCAAAGGTGAAGGAATATATGTGACGTCAGGAAATTTCGAGGCAATCGATTTCGATATTTAATATAACATCATCAGGTCTTGTGAAATATTTGAGTTTAAATTCGGTTTGATCGTTAGCATACATTATTATTATATACTATATATATATAACAATCTTTTTTTCCATAAAAAATACATTCTCCCAGTATATAATAATAATGTAATACATTGCAGAAATTAGATTATCATTTCTGTTCAAGTCAATTCAAATTTTCGATTTTCCAGATACGGTTGCCAAAATAAAACATCGTCTACAGACCTCGCATTTTAGTCTCATTGTTGATGAAGCCAAGTCCCTTGAAGTGAAATGTGATCCTGAATTAGTTGAAATTGTAAAGAAAGAATCCCCGCAGGCTCAAATGCATTGGACGTTGAATGGAGCTCTTGTGGATGCGGAGGATGTCCGGTTTGAGATAAATAAACCGGAGATGCTGGGTAAGTACCGATTCCCATTACCCAAATAGAAAACTCTCAACCTTAATAAAGTTTTATTGTTTGTTTGTTTTTCTTATTTTTTTAGATAATTTACATATTTATGAAAAATTTTTTAACGAAACTATTATAATATTAAATTTAAGACGAAGTTATCTTAGGGAAATAATTAAGAGCATAAATTTTATGTTTATTTAAGAGAAGCTTTCAGATATTAGGATTGAACTGCCAGCGAGTTGGTATTAGGATTTATAATTTATGACAATTCAGAGCCAACTTTTGGACTTTGTATTTAATGGTTGAGTATATTAAGACCGAGCTTCGTTCGGATTTTTTTTTTAATAGACAGGAAGGAGGTCAAAAATTGAGGACTTTCAAAGCCAAGACCTTTGCAATTAGACATAAGACCAAATGATAGGGTCATTCGTAAAAAATAAGCTCCACCAAACAGAAACATCTTAAATATATTTTCCCAAAATTGAGACCTAACGCAATCGATTCCTCGCACCCGAATTATTAAATACACCAAATTTTATCAAAATTGTTAGTACAGTTTTCGAGAAAAAATTTACATCCATACATAGATACATATATACAAGATTAGCTCGTTTAATAATAGTAGATAGATAGATTTGAAAAATATTTGAGTTGAAAAAGAAATTAAGGGGCCGATTCAATGGAGGAGATGAGACTGTTTTTGGAAGCCAAAGCCAGGATTTCTGTTCGAAGAAATAAAAATATAAGAAACTGGAGTGGCTTCCACAAAACCAAATGTTACCTTCCTCTAAAGAAGTTGCATTAGCTTGATAATTACTAAGAAAAATTGTATGAAAAAAAATTCCAAATAAAAGTTATTACTAATTTTAAAGCAATTTTTGGTTTCATCTCTTGAATTAAACTCATAAAAGTAATTAAATAACATTCCTAAACCGTCTTTTTCTCTAAAAGGTTTTGTATCAACAGTTGATAAAATTGAGATATTTGTGTTAATTTGAAATTTCATTAAATGATCAATAAAATTTGCTTTTCACCGCACATAACAATAGACGGACATCATCTTAAAAACAGTTGACTCCTGTTACAAAAAGCCTAAATCGAATTGATTTATAATGGTCAAATTTGGTATGATTACCAAACTTACCTAACATTATATTATAGTGAAGATTGATAAAAACTTAATATTATATGACATTTTTTTTTCAAGTAGAGTAGATAGGATTCTTGTTTGGGAGAAGGAGGGCCTAAATAAAATTTTTTATTGTCAGGGCGCATATTTAGGCGAATGAGATGACACGGTTTTTGGCACCCTCCCTAAGGAACTGTGCAGTGTAGCTTGTTATCATTTTACGCTGTCCTTATAATTTCGGTTAATCACAGAAGAGTGTGTCGCTTCACATGCGTCATACGCATCACAATATGCGCCAAGTCTTATAGTTAGTTTTTCTTTATTTGCAAGTGGTTCATTATTAGAATTCATTTAAAAAATGTTTCATTAGAATGGGGGAGAGGGGGGGGGGGGGCCAAAGGCAAATAAAATTTTCTTTAATACCAATGGTTTAACTTATAATTTATATATATAACTTCTTAATGACTTCCCTGGGTTTCTTGATAGTTGAATATAAGATATTTAATTTTTATTTTTCCTAAATTTTAGCTAAATATTTTAAAATATATTAAAGAACATTTGAATAAGAATTATTAAATTATATTATATTAATATAAATAGTACTTTTTTAATTCGCTTTTTAATAAAGAGAGAAAGAAAAGCAATTTGCAATGGAAAAAGAAAATAGGGTTAATTAAATGCATATAATTAAACTCTAATTGCTCATTATTGGCGAATTCTTATAGATAGTTTGATAAAAAATTATGAAAAAATTTAGTCATAGAGTATTCTGATCAAGTATAATAGTAATGTGAGAGAGAAACAAATACGATGATACGGAAAATACCGTTCTTAAATTCTTAGAGATTTAATTCAGCAAACTAGATCAGAATTTTAAATTATATTCCAAGACGACCCCATTTCCTATTTTATTGTTCCCTTGTTTTCTCTCTCTCTCTCTTTCTCTCCATCTAAGAGGTGGGATAATCTCAGTCGTGACATTTGCACCCCCATCCACCAAAAGCCTACATATACCCCCCCCCGCCCCCCCCCCCCCCCCCCCACCCCCCCCCACACCCCCCACCCACCACCCCAAACAAATTATAA
>JAAAKE020161803.1:0-11991 GCA_010014785.2 Anisolabis maritima
AGTATCTAACGAGAGCGCACTCGCAAGGGACGGACTGAAGTTAGCTACATATTAGACTGCTTGAAGTTTCGTGACAATAAAAACCGAACGGACTTTTTGGACAACCCAATATAATCATTTTTTCTATACTACATTTAATTAATTTGGATAATTTTTAACATTTAAAAAAATAATTAAACATAAACAATCTTATTCCAACATAACATTTGTACAATCGGATAAAAATAAACAGAGATGGGCAAAAAATATATCATGTGTTTGAAAAACAAAATACAAAATACTCATTTCAAGGTATTTGAAATTTGAAATACAAAATATATTTAAAAAACAATATTCAATTTTTTATTTATTTATTTTTTATAGTTTTTAGTTTTTAATATAAATGCTTGAATAAATGTGATAATTTTAATCAAAGAAAATTTTATTTTATAAATGTTACTATAATGTTGAAAGAAAAAAGATAACAGGGATGAGTAAGAAATCAATCAGTAAGTGCCTCTACTTATCTCTCCTATCTAGGGATGACAACGAAATAGCGATATTAACAAAGATTAACAGAAGAAATCGTTGCTGTGTAATAATTATGGGTCAAGCAGGTCTAGCAATGAAGCCTTTGGATAATTAATGAAACAAAATTTGAGACGTTTCGAATAAGATTTACTAAAATGTATATAAATATAAATGCGACAATGGTGGAATTTATATATACATTGTTCTATGTATTTAAAATCACACCTAAACACCTTTGGGCATACAACTTTCAGATTTGGACTGAAAATGAATAAGTAAATCTTGTTCGAAACGTCTCAAATTTTGAGTTTCATTAAACATCGAATGGCTGCTTTCATTCCTGCATCTGCCTTCCTCCTGACTTATTAACAAAAATTCCTCTCTCTACTCGTATCATTAAACGTTTCAGCTTTAAATGAACAAGACCCACAACTCAAATTCAAACAAATGAAATTATTTGATGGCAAAATACAAACGTATCAAGTCAGAAACATATTAGGAAGGTATAAAGTTTAAATAATAAAAATTAAAAATACTTTAATAAAAACTAAACATTTTAAATTAAAATAAGTTATTTGAGATTGTTTTATAATTAACGAAAATGTTTTTAAAAATTACTAGTCGCTTTAAGCAAACTAATTATATTTGTACATCAGGCAAATTGCTTTTACATTATTATTTTGGTTCTGCATTTTAATGATTTTAAAATATTTTTTTCCATAAAAAATAACAGGCAACACAGGTAAATCAATTCTTTCTTCCTCTGGCTGATATGTACTAGGAATATTCTCCATAATTAATAACAGAACTATGCTTGAGAGTAAAAAAACACTAAACTACTTATATAAATTCTCGACTAAAAAAACGCTAAATAAAAAAATGTGTTTTGAGTATTTTCTTAGCAAATTCCAAAAGTATTTCAAATACAAAATACTTTAATTCATGGTTTCATGTATTTGAAATACCAAATACAAAATACTTTGACCTCATGTATTTAAATACATGTATTTGAAAAGCGCCCATTTCTGACTAAAATTTACCATGTTCATTCGATAGTTCTAGTTTTTATTATAGGTTTTTTAGGTAAAACTGGACATTATTAGATAAAACTAGTATTAACTAAAATTTTCTTTACAAGAATGACAATGGTATCTATCATTAGGCTTTTTTAAGTTTCAATATTGAGGCTATATAGATTCCATCTATATTTATTTAAATAATAATTATCATTAGACTTTGAAAAATTATATTTAAAGTCAAATTACCTTGTTTGGTAAAATGTAGATTGGTTCTCCTTAAATTAAAAAAATACTAAAAACTTGCAGGAGTCTCTTGGATCGATTCATTACGATATGGTTCTGGTTCAATTCGATGAGATAAGTTTACTTTTCGGTCTTTTATAAGAAAATATACAATTTTTGTTCATTTGAGTTTGGTAATTTTTTTATGAACGAACCAAGTTACCAAAAATATTAAAACTGGAAAAAATGTTAATTTTTTAAGAGTAGATCGAAACGAACAGAATTGAAGCGAATTGAATTGTAACTAAAACGAACCGAACCGAATCAGAACCGACATAAACACCGAAAACTGATAATTAAAACTGGTTTTAATTAGTAAAATATATGAAAAATTTAATATATAATAATTTTTTCAGTCAATTGCAGTTTTCTCTAAAGGCTCTTAATGTATTCTCTTATAATATTGACTAGCTAATAATAAAATTGTCGATAGCCCTTTGTTAAAACTAATACTAACTACTAAGGCAAATCTGGTTTTAAGTTATCTTAGGTTTTCACGGTAACATATATAGACCAGTGGTTCTTAAACTGTGGTCCGCGGACTCCCAGGGATCCATTATCTCCAACCAGAGAGTCCGCGAAGCCATTTGATGGACAACATAAAACGAATATTTGATACCTTTTAGTACTTAGGACTTTATATTCAAAGTAATTTGAAGTCCTGGACAAAAAAATTTGAAAGGGGGTCATGATAAAGAAAAGATTAAGAACCGTTGACCAAATAATTTTTTTCTCCTTTTGATGTTAATCAATTATATATTATAGGCTTATATAATGTAGCCTATATAATAAATTAAACACAGTACGATGATGTTTAACTAAAAAAAATGTTTTATATTTTATTTTTATATTTACAGAAACAAAAATAATTTTTCAACAAATGGAAGTATAGAATGTCAAGAATTGCCGAAAACAGTCCAGGAAGTCAATGAAAGATCTTCAAAACAAAAAATTTATTATGATAAACAATTTTCTAATACGAAAAGCACAGATGTTTTGCCAAAATATAAGGCACATTCCTATATATCTCTTCATAAAATCTCGAATGGAATAAATGATTTTGCATTGCCATTTAATTCTACACAATTTATTCAAAATAAAAATAAAACCCCATCCTTAAATACCCGTAAAGAAAATGGTAATTGGATATGTTTTTTTTATATACCTATATTCTCAAATTCTAAAAATTAATCAATATCTATTGTTTAAATTAATATTATTTTTAGAATTTCTTGAAAATAAAAATATAAAAAAAAGTCTTAGAAAAATTTTACCAAATGGTGGAAGTTCTCTCACCATATTAACTGAAATTAAAAATAGAATGAATCCAGAATATTATAAAGAAGCTAAAAAGAAGATAAGCGACTTTAAAATGCACGATCTCATTAAAGGCGATCCTAATAATGATACGTAAGTTGTTACCAAGATATTATTAATTCCGTTAAATGATATAGTAACTTTTAGTCTTATAATATATAACAATGGTCTTCACTTCTTTTACTATGAAAGATACTTTTCCATAGTAAGTATTTCGGCAATCTACTTTCTTGTATAAATCAGAACTTTTCCATTTATTTATTGTTTTTTATTTTCTCTTATATATGAAATATATAGTGTGAAGGTATTGCGATCGCAAAAAAAATCGATGTCGACGGAAATACTCGTTTTATTTATTTTATCTCTCCATAAAATCTCGAATGGAATAAATGATTTTGCATTGCCATTTAATCCTACACAATTTATTCAAAATAAAAATAAAACCCCATCCTTAAATACCCGTAAAGAAAATGGTAATTGGATATGTTTTTTTAAATACCTATATTCTCAAATTTTAAACATTAATCAATATTTATTGTTTAAATTAATATTATTTATAGAATTTCTTGAAAATAAAGTCCCCTGAATCTAAAAAATGGGTCTCTCAAAATGGTCTGTCTCTGTGTCTGTGTTTCTGTGAACAAGATATCTCCAAAACGAAAAAACTTACGAGGTTAAAATCTTATTCTTGTTAACACCTTTCAACAGTGGCGCAGAAAAAAAGAGAAATGGTGGTCTCTCTTCGTTTTTTTAGGCCGCAAATTTTAAGAGTAAAAATTTTAGTTTGCTCTCTCTGTCCTATCTTTTTCTTAAGAGCTCATTTGAATCTCGAAGCGAATTTCTTAAATTAGAAATGAGTTAAAAATTAGTTTTCTCAAAGGTAACTTTGAGCAAACTAATTTTTTTTATCTACAAATATCAATAAAAACCTCCCCAAAGAATAAATTGTAATCAATTTATAATGGCAATTTTGCAAAATTTTTAAAAAATTTTATTGATAAATATTTTATACATTAATAGATATAAATATATTGGGGCATCTGAGAAATTGTGCGTTTTTATCTTGAATCTTGAAAAATGTACAAAACCCTATTAAGTATTATGTTTTCATTTTTAATTAAATTTGTAAGGAGGAATAAACAAAAGATCGAAAAATGGCTTCGCGATTGACGAGTTGAACCCTACTGGTTTATAAGAATGAAGGGAGACCGGAATAGAATAAAAATAAAAATAATTTTTAAAGATAAAAAATGGAATTAATTTCAAAATATTATTTTTTATATACATCCATGGCCAAAAGTATTAAGCGGAGGCAGTGACTAAGACGGATAAACTGCCGATCTAGAGTAGGAAAATAGCTCGGATTCGTGTCGGGCTTTATTTCAAACTTTGCCAGAAGTCTCCTCCTGGGGTAGGAAAGTGAGAGATATTCTCACCTCCAGAAGCCCAAGTGGTATCACAATAGGCCATTTCTGGCCTAAGTGAGTCTCCCCAACGGAGGGCGGCAACCACCTCAACCTAATCTTCAGGTGGGATGAGATAAAAAACTATGCAGAGATAATAAATGTTTATTTATTGAAAAATAGATAATATTTCGTTCTACCGTATTTCCCGGCCTATAAGAAGCACTGTAATTTATCAGGTTAGAATTTACGGAAAATACTTGGATCAGACAGAAAAGGATCAAAGTACCTATTTTAATAATAACACTTTATACAAAGAAAACGGAACTATTACGTTAAAAAATTAGCAAATACATCACCGTTTATTCATCGTAGAATCCCAGAAATTCATCATCACTGCTGCTAAAATCATAAACGTAGTTATTTTCACTTTGGTTGTCACTGTCACAAATCCACATTTCATTCCAATATTTAAATATTTATACTCTCGTCCCATAAGACGCAGGCTGATTTTAGGGCATTTTGGAGTAAAAAAAGTGCGTCTTATGGGGCTGGAAATACGGTAATAAACGTTTATTGATTGGAAAATATTTGGTTGGGCCACTCTTCGCTTTTATGACTGCTGTTATCCTTTTCGGCATGAGGCATTGAGCTTTTTGCATTCCTCACTACTTGTCGCGTTTCACTCTAGGAGATGATAGCGCTTTAAATTTGATTTTAATTTTTTGGAGTGTTTTCGGACCTTACGCATTAGTATAGCCGATAATGGATTTCAGATCAGGGGACTGTTAAGGCCACTACAAAAGATCGATGTGATTTTCCATAAACCACCTCATAGTTTGCCCGGATTTATGTTAAGGTGCATTATCTTGTTGATACCTAATTCCATCCATATTTGTATCACCGAAAATCTTTGAAAATGATGTGATCAATGCAATTTTGAGCACATTTATGTACTTATTGGCTTCTATGTAGCCTTCATAAACAAACATTTCACTAACGCCTGAAGCTGCCATGCAAACCATTATACTGCCTCCTCCATACTTTACAATTGGTAGCATTCTGGACTATGTTGTTCACCAATCGGGCACTTACACCGGTTGTTCCCAACAACTGAAAAACAATAGAAAAAAAAATGATTTTTAAAATTTTAAATTTTTCACCTTTTTCTTAGATTTTTTAAATTTATTAATTTAAATAAAACTAATGTTTTACAAGATGAATGTTAATTTAATAAATTCCCTGAAAATCTAAATCGCTCGACCATGCAATGTTTGACCAATCCTCTTCAGTAAAATGACGATGTTTTAGAGCCCACTCTACCACAGGCGTATCCAGCCTTAAACCATGAGGGGGGGGGGGGGAGAATATAAATTTTATATATATGGGATAGAGTTTTCTCGGGTTGGTCCGCGTTGATTTTTGAGATTTACTCGACGTTTCGGCTTTCCTTTTGGAGCCATTTTCAAGAGTAGTAGGTAAGAAGTGATGGTGGTGGTGGTGGTGGTTTGTTTTCGGGGTCGCAGTCTTGCTGGTCCCCAAAATTTGGTCGGTGGATTTTTCAGAGGTTTGCCTCTAAGATCTAGGGCGGGGTGTTGTGGTTTTGGTGTTCTGTTTGGGTTGTCTTCGTGGCCTCAATCTGCCTACTCCCCGAGTCAGAATGGTTGAGGATGTCTACGAGACTTGTTTTTGCCTTTGTATTCTAGGAAGGTTGGTTAAATTGTGTTCTAGGAAGTAGTTGGTTGGATGGTATAGTGTCGGCTAGTGCTTTGGTTGGTTTGGGTCGTCTCCGGGGCCTCAATCTGCCTATTCCCCGGGTGGTTGAGGTGTTACCTGCTGGCTGGCTTGAGAGGAAAAAATATATATTTTTATTTATTTATTGATATGCAAGACATTCAGGAGTGCTTAATGCTAATTTGCTAATTTGCTAATTTGAATCCGAACCTAAACCATGGGTGTCGCAATTGTTCAATTTATAGTCAAATAATTTAAGGGTGTTCAATTCAAATTGGTCATGGCTGTATTTAATTAGATTTTCTCTAATTATCTAAAATTAAATTTTCTCTAATTATCTAAAAAATTTCTAATTATCAGTGGCTTAGCTAAAATTTGGGCAGCCCGTCTATGTCCGTCCGGCCTAACTTTTCTCTTCTCGAGATTTTATTTTACTTTTGTTAGGGGTGTAAGACAAAATAATTAGCTAAGCTTATGCTAATTATCAAATATTTCAAGATCAACCTTTTCTCTTTTCCATTATATATGATTAAAGAAATAAAAAAATGCATTTGCAAGATATCTACGCAAATCATAGTCTATTTCCACAATTTATTCAGGAAGGTAGAGTGGTCAGGACAGATGGCATCCTTAATATTCAAAAGGGGTTCATGGTCATATAAAAAGAGAATCTTTTATTTATACTTTGAGTACTTTGGTGTCCCTAAACAACATTTTCGGGAGAAGGAAATGTAAATGCCTTAACATTCTCCCTAAAATATCCCTCTATAATATAATAATAATAATAATAATAATTATGTTTTGATTAATGTTGTAAATTAAGCTACTAGCTATTTAAATTTACATTTGTACAGGTATTTAATATTAATAAAATAAGAATAATTTTCAAAATATCAATTAATTTTAAAACATTCCGGATGAACAATTTCCAAACTAATCGCATACTACGTATACACGATTGTGTATACGTCATATGCGATTAGCTTGTGAATTGTTCATCGGGTTGTAGTTCGAGTTCGATATCTAATGGATTAAAAAAAAATAATTTAGATAATGTTATATTAAATTTTACATCTATACAAAAATTATAATAAAAAGTAATTTTTCTCTAGAACCAATTGCTATGAGATATTGCGCGAAAACCATGAAAACCTTATATTTTAACCCTTTTTGACGTGAACACGTTTTTAAATTTGCTCCAATGATAACGAAATCAGAACTTCAAAAATTATTATAATAGAATTTAAAGAAGATTATCCTCCAAGGTCGCAGGAATTTGTAACTTATAATGGATAATGTATTAAAAAGACGTATAGGTGTCCAAAATATAAATTTATTAAAAAAATTTTTTCATCTTAACCTATTGGTTTCCGAAAACAACTTCAGCACAGATTTCATCAGAGGTCTAAAAAAAACATATTTATTTTATTTTATGGGCATAATAATACACATAATAGAAATTCACTCTCATAACAGTTACAACAGATACAGTGAAGAGGAGTTCATTTTTACAATAAAAAAGGTCATTGCATTAAGTTGAAAGAGGGTTCCCCACAGTATTGGTACAGGTCAGCCCAGAGCTCACACAAAATAATGGTCACAAACCTGAAATTGTATGTTATATTTTTTTTTAAATTCTAATTCTATATTGAAAATTTTTTTTTAATAAATTTTTATTTTGGACACATATACTCCTTGTTAATATAATACCCATTATAAGTTTGAAAGATTATTATTTACATCGTAAATAAAATTATACTACATGAGAGCCAAAGAATCAAAGAATTTATTTCACCTCAAGGGGATTGTGATATTCCACGTGGGACGTAGTGGAACGCACTGCCATTTCATGATCATTTCGCAGGGCTGGAAAATTTCACTTAATATAACTTCTGATTCAATAAAGTTTCGATGCTCTTTGTAGACAATCTTGATTGTAATCTATCAGTTTACTGTAGCATTAGATTTGAGTCGTTCTGGAGAAATTATATTGAGTTAAAATTGAAAATAAACAAATTTCAAAACAATGTCGGTTTATATGAGTAAAAAAGCCAAAACTTAATACAGAAACCATATGCAGGTGAAAAGAGAGCTTCAACAGCAAACTATTGAAAGCACAATGAAGGTTGTAGCTTCACCGAGTCAAAGGTTATACTGCGTGAAAATTTCCTGACATTGCAAAGCAATCACAAAATGGTGGTACGATCTCATATAATCTAATAAAATTATAATGGAACTTGATATAATTTTGGTTCCCTTCTGATTAGTTTTGGGGTTCAATCGGACATATTTGTTGAATATTTTTGCAGATTTTCGTATTTTACTGCCCCAGCCCATAATTATAATCTGATCTCGATAAAACTTGAAATCTATGTTCAGTTTATCACCTTTTATCGCTAATTATTTTTTGGGTTCAATCGGTCTTATTTGACAGTTACTTGTATATACTTTCGAATTTCCCATTAGCAGCAAATGATCGACAAACTCTTTAAGCTCATTAAAATGGTCTAATAATTATAATTTGATTTTTTTTTAGACAACTCATGGTTGTTCTATGCGATAAAAAAATCAAAGACAATAAACTTGAAACAGCAGTGGCTCTTATTGATCATATTCAGAATATGCCAGGTGCTCTTGAGCATGAAAACGACATGGGTCTGGATGCCTTATACCATGCATGTTTTATGACAGACGAGCCTCTAATACCTTGTTATCTTACTCATATCCTGGCCAGAAATAATAGTTATATTGGTAGCAGAGCCAAATGCTCAAACAAAGGGGTAAGTAATTAAATTTTTTTTAATTTCATTTAATATCATTTTTTTTAGTAAAAAATAATAATAATTATATACTAATTGAAAATAGAAATAGAATGTTCTACACTTCTATAAACTTTTGCTTATATTGCAAATTTATTTAAGTTACAAAGACGAAAAATAATGGTAACATTTAAATCTTGATTTTAATAATTTCTATCACCCAAATTTTAACAAGTAGGTACGCATTTAATACAGAATTTAATCCTTTGCAATTTATCTAAAAAATACCTTTTTTATTTGAGACATAGCTTTGGAGTTATTTATGAAAAACTAAAAAAAGTCCTTTTTTTTTTCAAGATGGAGGCAGAAACCTACCACTTAATATTAATAAAATATGAAATAAAGTGAATCATGGATGAGGGTAAACTCAGAATTTTCATGTTCAGATGTAAACTAAAGCAATTTAAACAATTTCCAGCATTCTCCTAAATATTTCCAATCAAAAAAACTGATATTTAAAATTTTTTTAAAAGGCTTTTTTATATGAAATATAGTAAAAAGACGAAAATAACTTTTTGCATAAAATTGTTAAGTATTTATAGAAAAATAAAAGCGTGGGCGCTCATTTATTTTCCATTTAAATTTTTTTTTAAGTTTCAATGATCAGCCATGCTTTTAAATATTTTTTGTTACAAATGCTCAAAAATTTTATGGAAAAAGCTAATTTTAGTGCATTTTAAATAAAAATTTTTTATTTTATACTTTTTAGTTCTAATTATTTTATTCAACACATAAATTAAAATAAAATGTTTAATTATCAAGATATTTGAATTACTCGAATTTCTTATTATTTAATTTGAGTTTGCCCTGTCCTTTGATGCAAAGCTAGAAGTACCAAAGGTCGGTGGTTCGCTTCCCGTCCTGAGCGACAAAAATTTATTTAAATTATATTGGCTACCAATTAATTTAAATAAATAAGGACGGTGACTCTAAATAAAAGCAAAAGTAACAAGAAATCTATTTTTGAGTGGGCTTGGGTGTTTGCTGTGAGAATTTGAAAAAGTATGAGTTGTATTGGTATTTTCAAAAACCCCCATGTAAAGGTTTATCTTCAATCTTTAAATAAGGACCAGATATTTTTCACTATTTTTCTTTATATTAATTTAGAATTATTTAAAAAATAAAATAAATTAATTTTTTCTCAATTTCGAGCCATTTATTTATATAAAATATATAGCGAGAAACTAAATGAGGTAAGAAAAAGATATGTGATGACCTGATTCTTTTATTTTTTTAGAAATATGAAAAAGGCGACTCGATCATTCATATGATAGCTCGACGAGGGGATGATTATGCTAATCTCCTCGCAAATCTTCTTCTTTTTCAAAATGATGATGGAAAGCCATTTAATCTTGAATGCAAAAATGACTCTAGTGAGTAAATTATTTATTTCATAATAATTTAATTTAATTTTTTATCATATTTAGTGGAGATAGGTGCGTGGAAGACCCGCTTGTGCAAATGTTCTCTTTGTTACATCCGAGGAAAATTTTTAGAGAGGGGGGTTATGTATGTTATAAACGGATTTGGTATGAAAAATACTGAGATGGTTCCATTAGTTTTTTATGATATATGTAGCTATTTCGATTACAAAATGTCACCCCCTTAAAAATTCACGCCCGGGTGTGATACAGACTAGATCGATGGGTTGAAAAAAATTTTTGTTAAAATAATTTTCTTTTGAGAAGGTCCGCACTGACCTTTTGATCATTTAGGTCCTTTTAACCCACGAGATCTGCTGAATTAAGCATTTAAATAAATAATTTTTAAAAGCGAATTTTTTTCTTGAAAATTTTAATGATTAATTTTTTGAAATATTATAAAAATAAATTTTTATATTTTCTTAATAAGGAATTATAATAATATTCTTTTATAGTTAATTAGGGAGAAAAAAGAAAAAATTTCTTCTCTATCCTCTGTCCTTCAATTGCGGTCTTCACCGAGGCAAGCCTGACAACGAGGAAGACATTCGATGGCCAGGATAAAATCAAAAGCAAAATAGAATATTTGTTAAAGAATTTCCTTAAAACAAACATTGGAGGGGGGGGGGGTGATTATGGAGACGTTTATATTTGATAATGAAATGATTAAAATGATTATAATCTTTATAATCTATATTGTTGGTTACATTAAATATGGGTTTCTTGTTCGCACCCTGAACGAATTTTTGTGACAGCTATGTTTCATAGTGAAAAATTTTTAGGTGCAATTCGATTACTTTCATTAGTGAGCATCTGTAAAAAAATTTATAATTAGAATAGTATTTCAACTAGAGAAGTTATTAAATAAAAAATTTTATTTTTTTAGATGAAACGCCTTTATATGTGGCAGTTAAAGTACATGGCGAAAATAATATTAAATCACTTGAGATAATAATGCTTTTAGTAAAATATAAAGCAAAAAAAGATTGCGAGGTGAGTCTTTTTTTTTATTTGTTTGTTCTTTAAAATTAATTATTTTTATTTTTTAGGGCAAAAACCCACTAAATTTAGCCATAAACTGTAAAGACAACGAATTGTTAAGCGCCCTCATGAAAGAATAATTCTTATTTAAAAAGATAAATTAAAGAATTAAAGAAGCGGAATTTCGAAAAACTAGTCTTTTTAAAAAAAATAAATAATTCTCACGATTATAATTTTTGTTTTTATAATTCGATGGTCAACAATATGTTAACATGTTAATGCAAAAAAAATTTTAAGCAAATAATAATCTTTTTTGATGAAATATTTGTAAAATATATTTACAAACATGGTATTTTTGTATATATTTTAAAAATATGTATATAGGCCTATATTTTAAAATGAAAATATAACACTAATAACCAGTACATAATAAAAATAAATATTGTTTATAAGTGAGATATAGCTGGGCAGATCAATTTATGTAAGGATTCGGAGAAAAAGAAAA
>JAAAKE020161825.1:0-11991 GCA_010014785.2 Anisolabis maritima
CTCCTTGAACCGCCTCAGTAAGGAGGAATACTCTTAATATTAAAATAATTGAATCTTTCCATAAATTGGTTCGTGTTTGGTTGTTTGCTTTTCTTCTCTTTCTTATGTTGATTCCACCAGTAATGCGTGGCTGACGAATTGGGATTTAGTATTTACAGAAAGCCCGCGCACAAAGAATTACTCGTCAGCTCTTTAAAGCGTTGGAATTTATCGGTTTATGTACTCCCTTTAGAGAAATTTAATTATAAAGATATACCTTTCAAATTATTTATACATTTTTTCTATTATCTAATTCTATTCTCTGAAAATTTTTGAAAAGATTAATTGAAAATTTTGGAGCTGTTTCATCAATACATAAAAATTTATATCTAATTTCTAATCTTATACATTTATATCAATTAACTTTGTACTGATGTCCAAATTTTTTTTTTTTTTTCTTTTTGAAAAAGTTTATAATATTTTTTTTAACTTTTCCTTCTTTTTCGTTCAAAAATATTTTTCTCTTCAATTACCTATATATGTATGAGTTAGTAGTCATGTGATTAGTCCTGTGAGTAGCTTTCTTGGGAATTTACTAGTAGATTGTGGTTTCTTTCACAAATTTAAAATTTGAAAGATTTTGTCAAAACATGAATTCTAATGAACTCGAATTCGAAAGTCCGCTATAAATATTTCAAATCATAAATCATAACTAACAAATAGTAGATCAATAGGGAGCTCAAAGTGCTTAACGTAAAATTATGATTGATTCGAATTTATTGTATGTTCACTCCATGACGTAAACGCAGAGAAACGAAATAAACACCATCCCTATTGTAAGGTGTACAATAACTGTAGCTTCAAGACAGTATTTCAAATTTTCTCTAAAAATTTATTAAAAAGATATCCTACCAAATTTGTTAATATTTCCAACTTTTGTTTAAGAAAATTTCTCTATCTTTCAATTTTTTGACCTCCCGACCCATTTTGAATTTGATAAAGGCCGAACAAATTGTTCTCATTATTATAAATAAAAAAAATTTTTTGGCATTCCTTGTTTATTTTAGTATTTAATAATACAAAGTGCCCGAAACGTTGTTTCATTATATATTTATATCATTTTTTTGTATTATTAATTTCTAAAATAAACAACGAATGTCAAAAAAAATGTCCATCTATAAAATATTGCAACCCGAAAATGTTTGCTATAACAAGCCCATTGAGTGTCGCGTCATGATGATGTTGCACACATAAGCTGCGAGCAGAGCTTGACATTTATTTCTAAAAGTGAGGCTAGGTATATTTGGGAAGTCAAAATTACCAGTTCTCATAATTATTATTATTAAATAAATTTACTTGTGGCATGTATTTTTTTTAAAATAAATCTATTCTAAATCTCTCTACATTCTAGGCATTTCAAAATCATAAAAATCTTAAACAATTTCAGTAAAAAGTTTCCCCAACAAGAGTTTCAGTAAAATCTCTCACCCAATCAGAAGGAGAGATTATCCCGCGCTCATAACTTTTCCGCCATATAGATCCTTTAGAGGGGTGTGGCTCCGCTTACACTATTCACAATTCATTGCCCGAAAATTATTCTACTGTATTTTTTTTATCGGAAATTATTTTTAAAATATTTCGTTTTGATATGCGAATCCTCCTAGCTTAGTGCGTAGACGAGGGCTACGCAGCCAGAAATATTATATTAAGAAACAGAAAGAAAAAAGATCTTCCTAAATAAAATCTTCAATAAGATAGTAAATTTATATTATCTTTTATTTCTTTTGTTTTGAATGAATAAATAATCTAATATAATATGTACTCTGCCGTTACAGAATCCTTATCAAAAAAAAAAGGACCCCGCTTCGATGTTTATTTATTATTTTTGTCTCTTGGCATTTTTCAGCTCATTTGTATGTCAGAGAGATTTTCCTCATCTCGTTCTGTCAACTTACCGAGAAATGACTTATCTTGGGTACAAATTTGTAGGACCGTAAATCGTTTTATAGAGGTATTTAACAAACCCCTGATGGCCTCTTGCCCCAATACACGGGGTTAGATTAGCAAGGTCTTGAATTTCGAACATTGCTGTTTTGCGAATCGATTCCCCATCCGGCAACTTCATCCCCCTCCCCACCACCAGCAGTCTCCTTCAACAATCTTTTCCGATTAAAACTATATGTTTTCGATATACTGATTTATATATAAGTTGCAACAGGAGTTGGTATATCGGTGAGGGGCCATAAATCAGACTTAAAATCCCATCGAACAGTTGTTCTTTAACTTTGACAACGAATAAAAATAAAGTATTATTATTTTTATGCTCATCTTTTATAAATTAATTTTATTTTCATTCTTTTTCTTTCAATAAACCTTTAAAAAAAAGCTCGCTTTTCAGATGATCCTCTCAATACTTTCTCTAGCAAAGTGGTTCTTAAGCGTGAGTCCCAAAAGGAATATTTTTTTTTTATATTTTAGGATATTTAGGGAGTCACGAATATAAAAAGGTTAAGAGCCACTGCTCTAACATATAATACAAATAATTATTCAATTCAAATTCAAAGATAATCATGTGTCATTAGGGGGGGGGGGGGGATTTTTGTATGATGTGTATAAATTGGTTCGTTTTTAGTTGCTGGATGGTCGACCATCTTACTAAAGGATTTTTCAATTAATTGCTCCAGAGATCCTCTAAAGTTATTCATTTAATAGATGAGCATGCGTGGTTCCTCTGGATCAATTAATCGAAAAATTCATTATTTGCCTACCTTATAGCAACCAAAAACGAACGAATTTCTAGTAAATTAGAGCACATTTTGAAGTAAACTTTTCTGTATATAGTAATTTATCCAAAATAACAAAAGCAAAACAAAAATAATTGTAAATAAATACAGAATAAATATAAAGATAATAGAAATGAAAAATAACTTTATCTTGGCAAATTATAAATCCACCCCTGTCGATAGGATCTCTTTTACTATTACTAGGAAAACCCTGACAAAAAAATACAAGATGGCGCCCTTTGCCTTGCGAGTGTACTGGAACCAGTTGAGATGGGGTCCTCCCACATAGTAGCATTTTTGAGTATGAAATTTTTATTTTAAATTTTTACTTGCGGACTAAGATCAGATAAAAACTGGGTTTCATTTGCGTTGGAGTTATCGACTGGAGTTTCTGAGATTAAGAGGGGTTGAATTTCCAACAAACAACACAAATAAAAAAAAAAAAAAATCAAACAAAAATTATATATCCCATCTGCTCATCCCTCCCAAAAAATAACAGATAAGCTTGTCTTTAATATTTTTAATAAATATATTTATTTTTAATTTTATATCTGAAAAGCTCTTTGAAAAAATTCGACCAGTAGTTACAGAGTTCCCCGCAACAAGTCAGTGCCAGTTGTTTAGTCCAAGAAAATTAAAAACAGACAGTCAGACTGACATTTTATTTTAAAAATATTCAAAATTAAATTTAAATTCAATAAAAAAATAAAATGTTTATTAAATAATTATATTAAATTATAAACAATTTTAACTATAATTTTAAACATGAACTTGTATGCCTGTGTAGACTATGGAAAGACGAAAACAGAAGAGAGCAACCAATTTTATTTCATTTGATATATAAACCACTGCTGACGTTTCGGTTCGGGTTTGGACCATCACCGGAGCTGTGATTGCGTCCTTATAAAACATTCATCTATTTTATTAAAAGTAATTCACAAGAATATTTTATAAATAGGGTAGTTTACGTAAATAATTTCTTCATGTGGTCAAGTCATATCCATTTACTACCATTAAATTAATTAATATATTGGAATTACTACTAATCAGTTAGGACAGATATTGTGGTAAATATCAAGATCTCAGTTTATCAATTTAGGGAGGGGGAAAATCAGAATTTATCAATATTTATGAATCAACTGAATTAATTAATTGATTAATTGGAAAAAATCAGTTTTAAAAATTAGCTCTCTTATTTCCGATAGACCGAGGCAAATTCACAGTCTTAGTAATTATTCACACTCGCTGGGGGATGTTTTTGCTTGAGCATCTTTGCGATGTATTTTAATGGTGTACTGATTAATCAAACAATAACACTCGAGCATCCTGACGTTTTTATACTCGTACTCTGCTTTTATTGCCGTTTTTATTCAAATATTAATTATTTCCTTCAAAATGGCTAGTTAGAAATACTATCATCTTATTAAGATCTAGATCTATTATTCTAATTTAATTTTTTTAATCTCAATAATTCAAAATTTGACATTTTATTATCAGAAAAGTGATTCTGATAAAAAAGAGGGGAGGACGCGAATATACATTAATTATTAATTATATTAAACAGCATCTTTAATAATTTTTCCCTTGTTTATAATTCATTCAATGTGAAAAGAAGACACTATTAGAATATCTTTAATCTTTTAGTTTCTCACACTATATATATAATACATTCAGTATGATCATAAAAAAACTGACCCCCCAATTTTTAAAAATATATTTAGTTTAGTATTTCAGGAGCCTGAAAATTCAAAAATCTTAATGTGTGTTTTTGTTTATGTATGCGTGTTTGTATGTGTTTGTTTGAAAAAATTCAATTAATGAAAAAACAACCTAACCTAACATAATCAAAATTACATGAAGTAAAATGTTCGAGAGGATTGCAGAGCCCCATTATATTCCCAGAGGATGAAGTGCGGGAAAGTGTTGCAACTTCATTGTTTATTGTTTATCTAATAAAAACAAAAATTTTTAGCCTATATTCTTACAATATAACATCTACACGGTGGGAGGAAATTTCAAAGTCGAATCGAATTAAGTAAAAAAAAAAAAAAAAATTCCCACCACAAAGAAAATTTTTTTAAATAAAATCTTAACGAAGTAGGCAGCGTAAGAGGCGAATATATAATTTACAATGTTTAAATAAAATCGGACCAATTTCTTCCATATAATCCAATAATCCTTTTTGTTAATCAATTTTATTCAATTCTCCGAATTTGAAATATCTTTATAAAGTAAGCAAAGTCGTAAGTGCTAAAGAAAAAAATTTCTTCTGAAATATAATAATTCAACAACACGCTCTTATTTATTTTCAATTTTATTTCTTATTTGTTTCAATACATGGTTTGACTGAACATTTTTTTTTTTTTTTTCATTTCTTTTCAATTCTATCAATCTCTTCAAATGGCTTACCATTGATCGGGTAAAATGACGTGACAATTTCGTTTTAACCTTAAATACACTTTTCATTTTTTTTAATTCACTTTTGGTCCATTTCAATTATTTTTCATTTAATAGGAAAAAAAAAAATTAAATTAAATTAAACCTTTTGTATGAAATAGATTAGCCGAATTTCGTTAATTATTAAATATATTTAACAACAACAACTCTTAAATATAGAAATAACAGAAAAAAAATTAATTCAAAACTTTTGAAATTGAACAGCGGAAAATAAAAAAAAAAAAATCAATATTAGACTATTATTTAAAAATACAATAGAAACTAGATTATCCGAACCTCAATCATAAGGATACTCAATTATCAGAACGCGAGAAGCCCAGCTTTTTTCTTAATATTTTTTTTTTTAATTTTCCATTTTTTCCTTTTTTTTAACTTATATTTGATTATCTGGACACGGTCCCAATTAGTCCTGATAATCGAGTTGGTATTGTAATGATAAAAATTATTTTTTATAAAACATGTTGTGGTTCCCAGCGCCGTTGTCATTGTTGCGGGTCGCCGGAGTCGTTGTGAAGTACCGCCCGCCTTCGGTGTTGCGGGTCGTCTTGTTCAGGCGTTGCCGTAGATAGGAGAGCGGCTTCCGATGTTCTTGGTAATTCAAATTATACGCGGAGTAAGACTGTTGTTGATTTTTATTCTGATGGTAAGATTTACAAAAGGGCGATATTACGACTGGCCGGGACTATGTCGAGAGAGAGAGAGAGAGAGAGCACCCTCTGTCAGAGGCCAGGCCGAGGGTGAGACCCTCTCTCTGAGAGAATCGGGGAAATCTTTATATATAGTGCGCAATTTTGGCTTTGCTAATTGCTTTTCTTTTTCCCCGAGGTCCTTTGTTTCCGAAATTTGGTCTTCTCTCTCTTTATAGTCATTGTGCCATAACAAACGGTTGGAAAAATAAAAAATTTAAATTCCAAATTTAATTCCAAAAAATTAAAATTCGGAAAAAGAATGACTTTTGAGCTTGATTAACACTATAAAATGAGAATTATATTTGCATGTTCAGGAAGGTTTGCGCGGTTGGATATATATGGAATCATGTTTTTACGGATTGGTCCGCGTTGATTGTTGAGATTAACTCGACGTTTCTGCTCTCCTTTTGGAGCCATTTTCAAGAGTGTTGGGTTAGGAAGTGATGGTGGAGGTGGTGTTGTTTGTTTTCGGGGTCGCAATCTTGCTGGTCCCCAAATTTGGTGGGTGTCTCCGAGGTTTGGATTTGCCTCTGAGATCTAGGCCGGCCTTGGTTGGGTGTTGTACTGTTAGTGTTCTCTTTGGGTTGACTTCGAGCCCTCAATCTGCCTACTCCTAGAATAGGAATGTTTGTGGATGTCTCCGAGGCTTGTGTTTACCTCTGTTCTGGGAAGTGATTGGTTGGATTGTTTTTTAGGAAGTGTTTGGTTGGATGGTGTGGTGCGTTAGTTGGTTTGGGTCGATTCCGGGGCTTCAATCTGCCTACTCCCCTGGTCGAGGTGTTACCTGTTCGCTCGCTTGAGCCACCACTCTTGAAAATGGCTCCAAAAGGAGAGCCGAAACGTCGAGTTTATCTCAACCATCAACGCGGACCAATCCGTGAAAACATTATTCCACATATATGCCCCTCTAGGTCCGTAATCCGTCTTAGTCACTGCCTCCACTATAGTGGTCAGAATGTATTGGAATATACGTATATAACAATGTATACATATACATATATAAGCGACAATAATGTTCGATTATGTTTGGTCTCCCCACAAAATTTTAGAATTGCTATGCTACTAGTGATAAGGATAATTTATTTAGGGGGGCGTGTCTTTGTGTGTATGTGCCATATATCTGTGCGAATCTATGCATGACAATCTCTCCCTCCCTTTCTCTCGCTGTTTATATGTCTATACAATGCATTTACACCCTTAAAATGCAGTTTTTAAATCTAAGTGACCCTGTCCCTTACTGTAAAGGTCTTGCCTCATATACCAAAAATCAATGGTACGCTTCCCGCTCTGAGCAATTTATTGACTGCCAATTAATATAAATAAATAAGGACGGAGTCTAAATAGCCTCAGATGCCAAAAAAGAAAAAAAAATCGATGTGATTTCTTTAACTTTGATGATCGTATCCAAGAATAAAACTTCAAAATAAAATAATATTCTTTGCTATCAATTTTATTATTTTTTTAATAATTAATATCAGCTCAAAATAAATTCAAAATCTTTTACTTTCTGGAAGATTTGAGCATTTCATATTCAATCGCCGCACCCGCCCTCCAAGTCCACTCACCTGGCTTGGGACTTTAACCCCCTTTGAATTTAATTAATTTCATTTCACTTAATATTTATAATTTCTATTTGATCTCTTTATTTATATTTGAGATCGATAATTTCTAATTATTTATTCTTTTTATTTTTTTTTAAATTTTATTTAATAATAGGAATATATTTTTTTAACGCAGACACAAAGGCGCCATTTTAATATCTAATATTAGTTATCTTTAAGAATATATTTTTTACATTAGATACTTCAATCAGGGCATGACCACGAGTAACCTGAGCTAAGTTTAGCATTTTTCTACTTTTTTAAGACAGCCTTTCTACATTTACATGCTATGCAACCAACCCTCCTTCACTTTGTAACTCGAATAATATAGCAAGGGTGTTATCATATTTTGGACTCTTCGAGAATTAGACACGAATTAATTGACTTCATCTTGATGTTTGTTTGTCGGTTTTTGTGTCTGCACCAAAAAGGAATCTCCTAAAATTTTAATTTAATTAAATTTAAAATTTATAATTATTTTCAAGACAAATAAAAAAAAAAAAAAGATTTAAAAAAGTGGCTCTTAAATTTGTAGTCAATATTTTACATATTCATGTTGGCAACCAATGCATTCTGGGCGTGTCCAGGCAATCACGCTACATATCAATTTAATAATTATTCAAGCACTGTATAATTATGGGCTACAAATTGTAGGCAATCTTAATGTAACCTGATCCTCTAATGCAGAGGTTAAGACAGGCCCGGGAAATTCATTATGCATAAAGATAAGGCATCAACTAAAGAGAGAGCGAGTGAGAGAGAGGTGGAGGGAATAAAAATTTTATTATCTATATGTGCGGAATTTCAAATTGATGCAAATTCTAAATTTAACAAAATAAGAATATATTAATTTTTTTTAAATAAAAATTTGAATTTTCGAATAAAAATGTCAGAATTCATATAAGTGAGGATTTTATCAATAATGTCTTTCCCTATTGGGGTGGAAGCTTATGAATTTGTCATAAATTCGACTTTGAAACTTTAACAAATCTTATCTTTTTACAGCCCCTTGAGTCAAAATACATAGTTTTGGTCCTGTATTTGTACTACCCGTATACATGTACACTTCATATGTCACACGTTTTCTTAAAACAATTTTGCATTGGAACAAGTCTTAATTTATTATGAAAATTTTTCGCCCATTGAATATTTTTTTGAAAATCTTTATGTATTTAAATAAATAAATATACTAAACCCTTTAAAAGTAATTGGACAGCCTGTATCTTTAATTTCGACTTAATAGATAATTAGAAGACCTACATGGTATTCAAAATCGTCAAATTTCATAATATTAAATTTTTTATTTTCGTATTGCATATAGGACTTTAATTATCAACTAAGACGAAACTAAAGTTATAGGTTGTCCAATTACATTTGAGGGATAAATTGGGTAGCAGTCATATTATCCGTACAGTTAAAGATATTATACTCCAACATCACCTTCATAGATAGCATCCATACACGTTTATCAATCGGATTATGATCAGGAGATAGGGTGTTAGGATCAATCCATCGAAGTAATGCCATTTTCATGCTTCTACACCTTGCAAATCCGGATTAACCATTAAGTGATTAAGTAAACTACTAAAGCGAAAAGAAACATAGCGAGTTCAATTGAATTTCAATAAAAAAATGAAAGTGAACCTAAACATTAAATATTTTTCGGTGATTGGGTTCTTCTACTTAAAATATATCGTGTAGTTTTTGAATTTTAAAATTAATGTCCAAGGAGTTTTATTAACTTTTCAATAATCGGCAGGCCATGTGACGGTCTGTTTTCACCGTCGCTAAAAGCAGGGAATTAATAAACAAACTTTTAACTATAACCGTTGTGAGAAGTCTCCAAACTAAAATTTTAAAGCCTAAAGATTCCCCTTCCATTAGCGGCAATCACAAGGAAACTTCCCGGCTTCGGTAAGCCACTGCCTCTCGCTCCTTCCCTGCCTCTGCATATTATAGAATTCCAAGAACGAACACAATTAAATATAAATAAATTCTTGATGAAGAAAGATATTATTTAAAGAATATTCTAATTTATTTTTCATCGAATAATATTCAACGAAATACCAGAAATGTGGCCTTCTATAAAAATTTCTACATTTTCTTTTGAAACTCACTGTACCTGTACTATATCTTTAATTTTTTTTTATTAAATATAATAAATTCTATAATCATTTATGTCAAAATCAATCATTTTTTTTTTTTCATTTATTTTGATCTTAATATCAATGCAATTTCGATATTAATCAAAAGTAGATGTTTATATTTATATTTAAATTTAATTGAATTTCATTCGATGGTAAATAAAAGTTAGAAAATATTTTTTTAAAATCTCTCTTTTCATCAAGTATAAAAATATATATATTTATATTTAATATTAATAAATTATTTTTTATTAAGAGAAATTCTACTTTTCAAATTATGAATAGTCGAAAAAGGAATAATTATTATACCATAGTAAAAAAGATTGCGGTCACTTAGGGAATACTAAAGAAGTGAAGAGAAATTAGGACTGGGGACGTGGTCACCCCACTCTTCAACAGATAAAAAAGCGGTGAAGAAAGGGAAAGGAGCTGTTAGTGGTGAAACGTTCACACTTTCAGATTCAGGTTAAGATTTCTAATATTCCGAAACCGGCCCAACAATAATAATGCAACCCTCGCCATTTCAATCTTTTTTACTATATTGAATTCTTCATTTCTGGCCTAAAATTTTAAACAATGAATTAAAAAAAGGAGATGATCGACTGTGTGATTTAAGTATTTGTTTCTGGATGGATGGCAGCCAGATTGGAATAAAGGTGAGATCCTTTCGCGATCCTTTATTGCTCCTAATCATCAGAACACGTTTAAATGTAAAATATCTTTATCACTTCTGACTGAAACGTCGACACATGTTTGGAGCAATAAGGGATTGAGAGGGAAACCAAGCGTTTGTTTTCTTTTTTTCTCGCCTTTATTCCACCCTGGCTGTCATCCATCCAGAAACAATTTAAACAATGACATTTTTTTTTTACTTTTGGAAAATTTTTATGTCTAAATATATCCGTCTGATGCTGATGGACACATGTTTAACAAATCCGGGCAAATTATAATAATATATCAAATTTCACATTATATATCAAATTTCATATATAAGCTTTAGACATAAATTGATTAACTTTACCAAAGTTCCACCTAGAGTAACTAGAAATTATTGATGTAATTATTGATGTAATCTATCTAATTATTGAAAGGTAGAAAGATAAATAATTTTGGAAAAAATTCTCTCACATAAATTGCTATAAAAGTAAATACCTATAACTTATATTTAAATTTAAAAAAAAAATGAAAAATAATCACATAAAACAGCTAATTAAGAATTATTTTCAGACCTGCGCTCTACATGGATGCAAAGTCCTCAATACTCAATAATTAAATCACAATCTCTCTTAAAATCGCACATTCTCCAAATGACCTAATATAACATATATTTCTAAAATAAATCTTTTAATTTTTAAATTAAAAATAATAATTAATTTAAATAATAAACTATTTGCTTTATTTCCATGTATTAACATAACAGTTTTCTATTAACATATTTTTATTTTTTTTAAATATTAATATCATCTAGTGAAAGGTGACGGTTGGTTTTGCGCGATCGCCATAGCAGTTTATTAGTGTAAAAAAAAAATATTGCTTAATAAGTGGTAGCCCTAGCATACTCGTATCGTTTTTGGCCTCTTAAATGTTATGAACTCGTCCCGTCGAAAATTTGCAAGGGAAACTTTACTCACAAAGACTTCCTCCTTGACAGTTGTGTTTCCTTGTTGGCAACTGAGTCGGCATAACCGATTTCTTGCTGATTTTATCTCAACTTTAGGGACTTAGTTGTGTTTTAAGTTTTTGGCAATTCGTGCGTGCCACCAGGCAGGCGTGCGTGGAAATCTAGGCCGGGGCCACTTGAATCCACTTTTCGATAAGTGTGGCCTTTCAATGCGACTCGCATGCATGGTAATTGATTCCGAATAACCAGAACCGCTTGATTTTCATCCACCGATGAAAAAGTAAGAAAAAATTAGTTCTTTCTCTATAATTTTTTTTTTTTTTTTAATTTCACTATTCCAATGATTATTAATCCTTTTGTTAATATACATCATGGGTCGGAATTTTGAAAAATAGTCAACGAAGTTACAACACTTTCCCGCAGATTTAATCATATATAATAAGAAGGGGCCACTCTACAAACCTATCGAGTATGCATGTAATGTTGATTTTTATTCTTATTTTTATGTTATGTTGTTTGAATAAATATATTTTCATTAATTTGATGAAAAATATTATATAAATCTTCACGATGAGATGGGTGGCTGTACACAGATCAGAGATATGTAAAAAGGGAGGAAGTCAGCCTCTATCGAAATAAAACTCCATTTCGGCTTTAATTAGATAAAGCTATCATCAGTCACTAGAGAGTATGCAGATTCAATGTATAAGACATTAA
>JAAAKE020161847.1:1863-11990 GCA_010014785.2 Anisolabis maritima
TCAAAATTGTTAGAGCAAATTTTGAGAAAATCAAAAGACTAAAAAAGTTCATCAATAAAATACTAGTACGCTTTGGCTGAATTTAATGAAAACTTCCGTGATACAAACGCCCTGAGTTCCTAGCTTAAATATCAAAGCAAATCTGAGCTTCGAACGTTTTTTTGAGTTTTCCAAGATATTTTGACACACAGATAATTTTATAAGACTCATTTTTTTTTATCTTAAAACGTGTATTCCCGTTGAAATTTCAACATCGAATTTTTTTGCGATCCCTTTACTATAATAAGTCATAGTAGTAGAATAAGGCGAAGGAGAAGACATAAAAGTTGTGAATTTACTTTATCTCGTTCTTTAAGGGTTTGTTCTAATTGCACAAGACGTGTGTGTAATTCGTGTGATTCTTGTTCTTGGCTTCTAAGTTCATGTCTTGCTAATTCCATTTGTTGATTGACTTGAGCATTTCGCATGAGTGTAGCTTCGAGTTCTGCATGATCTCGGTCTCGTTGAATACTCGTTTCAGTTGTTCGAGCTTTCTCTTGTAACAATTCATCTCGTAAACGCCCAATCTAAAAAATTTAAAAATTAATGAAATTTTGGCTAATTTCTTTCAGACTAAGCCACCACGAGTGGCACCACAGTACCACCCGACCAATGATTAGATACTTCATTAAATTTTTTCATTCCGCTCGCATTCACAACTGAATAAAGTTAATAATATAAGTAAAAAGGTTTATACAATTTCGTATTCAGTGCTTATATATACATTTAGATTTGATATACTGATAGTGCAAATTCTAATATTTTTTTAAGTTCACCTAGTTGCTAAAAAAGTACTTTCAGTTCTAGTTTACTTGGAAAGTGCTTTTTGCTCATTTACTTATGGTTTTTTCATGAATTTACTAGTGCGAGTAATGTGAAATCTCCGACTCATTTTATTTTGAGAAGTAACGAAGTGTTGCCTCCATAAGGAAAAACGTTCAATACAACAATACAACAACCAGACGCACTTTTGGTAGGGCAATGTAAAAGGACTGATAGAAGCCTATGGTTTTAATGGATGCAAGTCTTTGGTGGTCGCCAATTTGAAAGGGGGCTGCAGTCGCTTTTCCCCTCTCTTTATATACAAATATTTAAATTAGCCATCTTTAGTTCGATGATAGGATTAATCTCTAACATATAAAAATAAAGTTTGAAGAAGCATGGTACTTGAAACTGTCCTGTTTATACAGAAATATTTATAATTAAATACGAAATGAGAAGGGGGGAGGGAATAAGACAGGTCTTTAAATTTATAGGGGTTTTTTATAATTTTCTAAAAAAAAATCAAGCTAACATTGAAACATTTCATATAGATAATTATCATAGAAAGGACAAGGACAGACAGATACTTGTGTTTTTCCTAGAGAATGAGAAGTTTTAATTAAAAATTTTATCTATTAGTTATTAAAAAGTTATTTTAATTAATAAATTATATTTATATATTTATAATAAATGTCCGCTTCGTTTTAAAAAAGAAAACTTTTTCACTCTCTTATCTTAATTGAATTCTTATCAATTAATAAATTATAAAATTAGCAATGTTGAATTTCAAATTCAAAATGAGCCGATAAAAAAAGGAATAGATAAATAAGAAAGAGCTGTTCAGTTCTCTCTGTTTTATTTGATTAACGTCTGCTCAGGCAAAAGGACGTAACGCTCTCTCTCTCTTGCTTACCTCTTGTTCAAGAGTTGAATTTGTCCTCTTTTCCTCTTCAAGGGCAATGTTCATTTGGACAAAATTTGTTTCCAAGTTTTGATATCTTTTCTCCTCGTTACTCAATTTTGAAACTATTTCCGACATTTCCGTTTCTGCTTTCGACTAAAAAAAAAACAAAGAAAATTGGTATTGAATAAATTTTATGTACAATATATTTTTTAATTTTTTAACAAAATAGGAATAATAAACTTAAAAAATTTCCATCAGAATATTTATATATTTAGAAAGAGCTTCCTAAATTCCGAGGTTCCCAAAATAAGTTAAGAATATTTTTACAAAATTTTCTTAAATTTAGTAAAAAGTAGAAACGCAATTAAATCAATCCGAAAAACCAGGAAAAAATGATAAAAATAAAAAGATCAAAAAGAATTTTAAAAAGGGTACATGACTCTTCGAATTGCTTCTGTATTTCACCGATTCTAGAGTTTTGGGTCCGTCTCATCAGGCCATTTTTTTTCTTGTATTTATGATTTTATTGATTTAAATAAAACAAACATTATTTTATGTGTTTGTAAAAGTTATTTATGAAATCTTGCATTAGGATCTCCCCCATATTAAAATTTTTTTAATTAAATAAGAACTATTTTTTTGTCTTGTTCAGCATCTGAGGCCATTTAGACTTCGTCCATATTTATTTAAAATAATTTATCACTCAGGACGGGAAGCGAATCTCTGCCCCTTAGACCTTGAAGCAACAGCTCTCTCTCCCTCTCCTCTAAGAGAGAGGGCACTAACTACTACTTATTGATGAACCTAGTGTATGTTAAGGAATTTTTTTTTCTTCTGTTGAATGTATAAATAAAACCTAAAAAAGAAATAATGGAATGAAAGTGCAAAAAAATATAAAATGAAAATGTGGTCAAGAAAAAATATTGTATACAAATGCTGATTCTGAAATAAATATAAACAAACATTCCATGAAAAAAATAAAGAATTTTAATGAGCAGACACATTAAAAAAAAAAAATAGGAAAATAAATGAAACCCTAGAGGATGAATAAAACTCTGACGTGTCAACGATGTTCGTACAGTACTATATAAAATACTGGAAATTAGTTTTCATTAATAGAACTTTATATAAATTCTTCTAGGGCAGCCATATTCAACCCGCATGCGGCTCCCCGTACTCTAAATGTGGCCTGAAATGGAACGTCATCAAATTAAATTTTTTAATTTGAATTGTTTTTTCCTAAAAAATAATATTTTTTATAAAATTTTTTTTATTGATTTATATAAACTATGAATGAAAGTTATATCAAGATTTTTTCTTTATTTTTGACTGATAAGATAAATTTAAAAACACTAAATGAGATATTTTGAATTCAATTTATCAAAGTATAAATGATCACAAAGACCGAAAATGGAATATCGTTCGTTCTACTTGTAGCAAACAAATGTATGTGGCCCGAGAGAAAAAAAGTTGAGTAAGGCTGCTCTAGGAGGAAGCTTTATGAACCAATCAACCCTGGTTCACGAATGCCTGTAAGAAAAAATGTTTTGGATAACGACGCTTAATTATATAATATATTTAATTTAAATAATGTTTCCGTTTCGTGTCTTGGAAAGTATTACCGTCGTTAAGCAAGGCACCAATGAACTTTAAAATACATATTATTTAATACAAGTTAAAAAAATCAAATTTTAACACTTGCTAATATTATTCTTTTTGTATTTTAGGTAACCTTTTAGAAAAAATTAAAATTAATGCTACTATTTTATGTAAATATATGTTAAATAAATATATTAGGTTAGATTAGGTTGAGGTGGTTGTCGCCCCCGCTGGAGAGACTGATTTATGCCAGTAATGCCCAATGTGATACTATTTTTTAGAGGTGAGATTATTTCTTACTTTCCTACCCCAGGCGAAGACTTCTGGCAAAGTTGGAAATAATTTTTTGCGGCAAGCCGGACTCAAACCTTAGATTCGTATTCTGCAGCTTATCCGTCTTAGCCACAGCCTCCTCTAAATAAATATATTAATCTAATTAAATATTTCATACAAGTTATAAAGAAAAATGTATAAAAAAAATAAATATAAAATTCAATTTTCGTGAAAATCTGACCGAAAAAATTAAATATACATTATATGTTCTCAATTTTTTCATGTGGAACTCTAAAATACAAAAGTTTAAAATTATAAAATTTTATTTACAGGTGATGCAAAGAAATTACGTATATGAATCCCTGGCGCCACTCCTTCCAGTGGATCTCACCTCTTTCGTTACACATGCTTAGTTAGAAACACAACTAAAATATAAAATATATAAGAGGTCATTCTTCTTCTTGTTTATTATTTAAACAATTTTTTTTAAATAAATATATATTACATATAGAGGTTGGAGAAATTATAAATTTCTTAATAAAGAAGCAAGACACTTGGCCTCTAGATGTATTTTAATTGGGGTATTGTAGTGGGAATGGCCCATATTTTTGAAAATTGAAAAATTGGGATGTTTGGATATATATAAAAAAAAAGAATGTGTGTAAAATTGTGAACAAATTAAATTATATTTAGAGGCGGTGCAAAGGTCGAGAAGTTTTTAGATACAAGTATACGTGTAGATTATTACTAAAAAAATTGTGTTATTGTATTAATTTAATCTTAAATAATATTTATAGTCAATATTTAAACCAAATAGAAATAAAGTACTTTGTATTGGAAATCCATGAGGGGGGTTAATCTCCTTGTACCAAAAAAAAAAAAAAAAAAATTTGAAAACTACAAATACTGATAGAAAAAAATTGAGTCAAACTAAAATTAATTTTAGTTATGTTAAGAGAAAAAATTATTTATTCATGATCAATATCTATATCATAAGAAAATGTCATTTTGGATCATTAAAAATATTTGTTAACAAATAACATTTTGCCCTGTCCCTTGGTGCTGAGCTACCGGTAGAGGTCTGGCTTCACCTACCCGAGGTCAGTGGTTCGCTTCTCAAAAATTTATTAAAATTATATTGGCTAGCAATTATTTTAAATAAATAAGGACGGAGTCTAAATGGCCTCAGAGACCGAAGACGTAAAAAAAATAACATTTCTTTCGTATTTTTGCTCTAATAGAAAATTTTGCGCTACCTTTAAATATTTATAGATTTTGATAAAATTTGTAAGAGAATGCTTTTTCATCAAAAGGAACAAAATGAGTTGGGCCCTAAAATTGTATCAATTTGAAAATAGACTCCTATAAATAAGGACCACCCTACTGGTGAGATCTACTGAAGAAGCGATGCCGTCAAATATCTGGAATTAAATTCATCAGATTAAAATAAAATTACTGAAAATAGAGCGTCACTTTCATTCAACATAACAATGTTACTACATTACAAATTTTTTCGCGGAACATACTTTAAGAACCATTGCACCTAGGAAAACATATTATTAGTGGCGTCAAAATTCAAAAATGGATGAGGGCGAGTCTCAAAATATATCTAGACCATATATTTAGTATATAGGTCTATATATATAGTTCTAAATCTAAGTGTTTTTATTGAAGCAAAGTGATTATTTAAATATATGAGAATTATTATAATTTGTAGTTATAAAGTATTGACGGCTTGAGCCCCCTGAACTTCCCGCCTTTCCTAAAGAAGAAGCCACTTCTTACGGTTTTAGTTTGTTCAATAGACAATCTTAACTTCTATCTTTTATGGTTTTGAACTTCTCGTTATTTCTTTCATAATTAAATTAATAAAGCAATTGATTGGAAAAAATCAATTTTGTCGACTTTCATTTGTGCATTGCGAGCTTCTTGGCCTTTGGGACTTAAGTTTGTCAAACTTTTCGTGTTGTTTTATACAAATAATCCACAGTTAAATAGTATTGTTTCTTTATTATTGATAAAATGTGCATTTCCATTAAAATCTCAGCAACCGCATATTAGTTTGTTTATAAAATACAGTTTATTTAATATGTAAAAGTAAGAAGTGTATTAAAGGATATAGCTTTTGATATTAATACATATGGGTTATCATATGCATTGAATATAACTTATCAATTGTTTGAGGTGTGAATGGCCTAAGGAAAAAATTATTTTTTATGTGAGCCATTTTTGGGCAATTTTTCAAAAGAATTCGTACCTTGCACTAAATAAAGACAAATTATTGAATTGGCAAATAAAAAGAATGTTGGGTTTTCTATTTGAAACAGTAGTTTTCCAAAGTTATTCATCTTACCACTCCTTTTTCCTTTACTCTCTGTCTTCCCCATCAAATAATCAGTTAGGATATTTGCATCCTGTCCTCAGTGAGAAAGAGATTCTATTCACCAGGGATGGAAAATACCGAGAATAATTTTTAGTGGGACACTAACAATTCATAAAGTAATTTATTATTAGAGAGATAGATATAGAAAAATATTAGACTAGTTGAAAATGTGCAGGAAAAATCAGACAATAGAAAATTTGACCACTGGCACGGGAAAAAAATCGCATAAGATTTTATCTTTTTCTGGAATGTTAATCAAATCTTATTTGCCATCGTAGTTTTTACTAGTTTAGAAATAATAATACTAAATATGAAGTTAGACGGAGAAGTCTTTTAAATCAAAAACTCAATTATTCTATATATATATCGGCGTTTCTTAAAATTGAGGGAAAGAGAAGCGCAGGTGGCGCTAAGACTCCAAAAAAAAAAAAGGGAAAGCGGGAATACTTAAAAAATTCATACGGAAAAATTTCTAAAAATTAGGTCAAGTTTGGAATTGTGGCGAGGGAGAATTAGAGATAGAGAATACCCTAAAAAGAAGTATATAAAAAAAAAAAAAACGATTATAAAGGGAAATCTTCAAAATAATTGAAAAAAGTTTGATAAAAATTGTTGATTATAATAATTTAATTAACAATTAACTAACAATTAGTTAGGCAATATACTCTTTTTGAGTACTCAAAGACTAGGATGGTGACCACGAGTAACATGTCTTCGGCCCTCTCTCTCTAGTCACCCTCCCACCCCATCCTTAAACCTATGCGGCAGTTCGGCCTGCTTCCCTTCAGCGAGCCTGATTCAAGGAAAGATCAATTAAGAAGTTAATTAAAATAGGTTCATTTCATGTGCCTGTAAAATCGAGTCGGAAGTTTTTCGAGTTTAATGACTTCATGAAATTAATAAGAAAACATATCATAAAGATTTTTTAAACTTTTAGAACCCTTTTAGAAATAATTTCTAATTTCAAAATAAAATAAAATTAAAAAAAAAAAATGAAATGTGATCCGGAAGATGTAGGAATAAATTAAAATTAAAAGAAAAAGAAATTAGCTGGTGATTCGTGTTTGAAGACTCACGATTTGTTCATGAAGTCTTTCAATTTCAGTTTCAGATTCGATTCGTGCATTTGTTAATTCTTCACTTAATGATTTCTTCTCCTCTAATAATTCTCGTTGTCTTTCTTCATATTCTCTTTGCGCCATTTTCCCTTTTTCTACTATCACTTCTAACGCTCTAATTCGCTCTAATAGTGCAGTTTTTTCAGCTTCGGCTCTTCGTCTTTCTGTTCCTTCTTCCCCAGCTTGACGACAGAGTCTTTCCACTTGAGTTTCCAAAGAGGAAATCTTACTACTCCATGAAGTTTTGATGTCTGAAAGATGAAGATGTGCTTCCTCAAGACGACGTTCAAGACGAGTTCGTTCCCCAAGAAGCGCCACTACTCGTTCATCAACGGTGAGTTCTGCCCCTAGAGCTGCACATTCTGCTTTGGTACGTTCTTCTAAAACAGCTACACGTTCACGTAAATGACGAACTTCCTCTTCGGTTTGTGCTAAATTCAAATTTAGCTTGGATTTTTCACAATCGGCTGAATGCCGAAGATTTTCCATTTCATCCTAAAAAGAAAAAAATTAACTTAGTTTTTTTCATTTTTGATTCAAAAAAACATAAAATAATTTAAAAAATAAAACTTTTTATTCCCCAAAAAAATATATTTTCATTTTTCAATTAGAAATAATTTTAAAAAATGAGAAAAGTCCTTAAAAAGAGTCCAATGCATATTTTATTTCCTTTTCTCTTGTTTTATTTTATATGTTATTTTTCTTCATTAAAGAAGGAAATTTAAAAATTAATTTTAACCTAAACATAATAATAATTATTCTTTTCCTTAAAATCTTTTCTTTCTAAAATCCCTAAAATGAATATCTAGGATTAACTATTAACTTTCTATAAATAAGATGATGGGTAAATGATGCTTTCTATCGAATGAAAGATACGAATCATTTATTTTAAGAAAACGAAAGAAAATTAATCTCTTTCTCGTATCAATTATGACTAATCTGACATAACCGGTTTTTTAAAAGTTTAAAAAATAAATTATTTATATCTAATAAAACTTCTCAAATTAGATATAGGAATAAGACCAGTCAAACAAATTTTTAAAAAAGTCAAAAAGTTTATTGCAAAATATTTCGTTCCCTCTCTTGGACTTTTTTAATGGTTGATTGGCTACAATTATTTATACGACCTTTTTTACATATTAAATAGGATATATTTCAAGGCCCTTTATAAATAAATAATAGTAAGCCTATATAAAATAAATAATTCGACATTTTATTTAATTTTGGCCTGCTTATAAATATTTTTGTTTATTAATTAATTGAATGAGATGCTTTGTTCACAAGTTTTCATTTAGAAAAAAGATACTGTTTTGTTGAAACTCGATTATCCGGAGGTGAGTCAATGATCCGGACTGAGACCAGCTTTTTTTAACCCTGACGAAAAAGAGAAAGCAAACGAAAATTAGAGATTTCTTCAAACCTGTCTAGCTGGTTTTAAGGCTTTAAGGCTTCAGAATTTTTTTACATATGTACATATGTATATGTTTTATATTCGTTTATTTTATTATGTATCAAAAGTCTCCAAACTTTTTTGACGGTGGGACGGATTGGTCAAGTTGAAATTGAGTCAGGGTCGAATTTTTTATACAAGAAATCAAATGATTTCATATTTGTTAAATTATTTTCTCCAATTGCAAAAAGCGACATTTTAATTTATATATATATATGTGAAGTTATCAGAAAAATTTTAAAAGCAGTTGCTCTATATTCTATACTCCCACCATGTTAAATACATTTCATTAATAAATAAATATGTGTGATAACAAGTCTCTAATTATTGTAAAATACCCATTAATATATATCACATTGTGTGAAAAGTGGGATTCGAATCCACGCCCACAGATAAATTTGCCCTCTATTTTGTTTTGAAATATATTTCATTTCCTAGACTCCCAAGTGAAGATAAATAATTTAGGGTTTTTTTAGTATATTCGTCAATTTGATTTTATCCCTGGGAGAAATCTGGCCGTAGTTTAGAAACCCTTCTTATATACGTAGTAGGTTTCAATAAATTTGAACTAAATTTTTTTAATTTTTCCTTTTTTTTTTAACTCTGGTCACAACTTGTCCAGATAATCGAGTTTCTACCAAACATGTTTTTTAACGTATAAAAAAAAGGCGAAATTTCTAGAAGACGAAGAAAGAGATGATAGTGCAGGAAAGAGGAGAATAAAACAGTTAAATTTTCGGGCGCAAGTCGCATCCACCCTCAAGATCAAAAATCGTTAAAATATTTTATGTTTAACACATTTGCGCCGACCTGAATTATTGTATTAACAATTTTTGGACTTGAGGAAGGATACGGCCTAAAAAATTTAACTGTTTTATTTTCCTTCATATGCCTTCACTATCATCTCTTTCTTTGTCTTCTACGATGAATACAGATACTTCTATCATCGCTGTGAAATTTCCACAAATAATTGTAAATCTTATAAGCCACTATTGGATTAGGGAAGAAAGTAAACATTTTTAACTTTTTTTGGCACTAATAAATGATTCTATATAAAATAAATTAATAATTAACATAATGCACAGACGTACCTTTAACAAGTAGGTAGAGAAGTATGTTCTTCGCAAAAGCCAGTTATCAATCAAAGTTGAGCGGATAAAAGCAAACAGTGGTCACTTGAATGAGGGATTACACAGAAATAAAAATAAAAAGTGTAATCACAAAAAGCTTGGTGATGATGGTGATCAAAAAAACACAAGTGTAGGTGCAAAGCATTAATTTAAAAAAAAATTAAAATAAATTTTATTTTAAAATTATTTGTTTTATCTCAATGATATAATCAATTTTCATGGAAACTCTGAAATTGTTTTTTTGTTTGAACAAGAATCTATTAACATTTGAAAAAGAGAGATGCAAGATTTTTAACTCGTTTAAGTAGACGTATTAATAGGCTTCCTTTTTGTGCTTTATGCTCTGAGGAGCAAACAAACCCGCGTCGTCGTTCCCTTTTTTCCTAGTCAACACCTTTTCAAATTTTTAAACAAAAAAATATTCCTCAAGAAACAATCCTTAGTTACTATTTTTTATTTATTGCTTGGG
>JAAAKE020161858.1:0-11989 GCA_010014785.2 Anisolabis maritima
TGGGCCTGTAACGTTTGAATCTATTATTTGTTCAATTTATTATATAGTCTTAAATAAATATTTTAACTTTCTTGAAAAAAAAATTTCAATTTTTTAGTATTTTATCAAAACTTCTGATCTCTCGGCCACCGGGTGAGAGCTACAATAATTAATATTATAACAATAAAAAAATAAAAATAACTTTTACTCTCGTTTTTTTATACTGTACATATAAAATTTTCTTATCATTTGAAGGAGTCCCCAAAGAATGCCCAAGATGTTCTACCGGTAGTTACGCTACAAATTATATGTATCTTTTAATTAATTTTTTTTTATAAAATTTTGAAATAATCTTATTCTTAGACCATTATGCATGATTAAAAGGGCGCTTTTTTATCTAAATTTTTCCAATGAAAAATAAAAATTAATATATATATGAATACCAACAAATATTTTATGTTTATTTAAAATAATCACCGGTTTATTCGTTAGTTGATTTATAAAATGAATGAATGTATAATTTTATTCGTAAGAATACCCTTAATATTTTTGCTGCCATCTAACGAGTCCCTTTGAAATTAAACTAAAAAAATAGTCCATTCGTCAAGAAAACTCATTTTTTCAAAAATATTATCTTCCAGGTTCCTTCCGAGCAAAGTTCAAATTATGTTAAAAAAAAGAGAAACACTATTTTTTTAGATTATTCGCTCCTTTTAAAGATTAGTATTGGTATGACTTTTGGCTGAATACTGAATAAATGAAAAAAAAAAAAAAGGACTAATAAATTTATTTCTGAATGATTCATATACAATTCAGCGTCACTCTTTCAATCAATAATATAATAATATTCTTAAACCAATAGCGCACAAATTTTTGACCAATTATTCTAAAATAAAAATAAAAGTGATAAATGTTAATAACTAAAGATAATTCCCTCTTTTAAATCAACAAATTTAACCACTGATTTATCTTAAATTGGTTTTATAGAAAAGGGAGACTAATAGGGTGTAATTTTTCATTTTTTTTTTTTTTTTTTTTTGATCTTCCATTAGGATATCGCCTATCGATGGTTCATCAATGAGCGACCCATAACGCATATATCAGGATCAGAATTGCATCTGACAAATTTATCGCGGCATTTGCACAATGCTATCATAAAATGTCAAACAACCAACACCATCGGCACCACCGAACAATCCGAGACGCTCTATATTTCATGTGAGTACTCTTCCATTGTCCTCCAAGAATAATAACTTAATTGTTCAACTTATATATTGTATGTGTCTGAATTTTGAAATTTTATACATAACATAAATTGCTAAATATGATTAATATTATTAGGGATTTGTTTCCATTTAAAATTATGATAAATTGCTTAAAGGGGAATTATTATATATAACATTTGATGTATTAAGAAGAAACAAGCGAGGGTTGCTTTGATATTAATTTGCTGTTTATATATTTTTATTTATATTCTTTAAAGGGACTTTAAGTGGATAAAATTTGAAAAAAAATCTGAGTCTGAGATTTTTTTTTAATAACTTTATTTTATCAACTACAAAGAAATTATCAAATTTCTTTTGATAGATTGAAGTGTTCAGAGTGGAGGAGACCACCGCCTGCCTTCTTCTTGGTTACGCCCTTGGCTCTTTTGCTGCTCGCTAAATATACAGATGAATAAAATAAATTATTAAATTATATACATATATCCACATGGTCTTAAGGCAGCCTTGAATATTAGAGATTTATTAAATTAGTATTAATTAAAGCGAGATTTATTTACGCCTCTGCCCCTTGGAGTAGAGATAACACTCTTGTTTTATGATCCGAATGTCAGAGGTTTGCTTTTCGTCCTCCATTTCATTTAAATAAATATAGACGAATGAGATTATTTTATTACATTCATATGAGGTCGAAGAAAAAAAAATTATTTTATAGAAAAATCCAATTTCTTTAATTAAAATTAAACTTTTGTATTCAAGAAAATTTTTCTTATAAGATTATGTTTTGAAAAACTCCGGGTGAGAATAGCGTTTTAGAGTCTTTTGTAAAAGGTGTATTGATTTACATTTTAATGAGTGGCTTGTCACTTTGAGTTCACCTGGGCAGCTCTTGATGAGGTGTTTGTGTGTGGGGCGTTGGGGGTGTTCATCACAGACGGGCCTCAATTTCGCACCCGGCCACGGTCCATTGTAGCGGATGTTGGGACCAGGATCGGATTTTATTGTGATGTCGACGGAAATCCACCACCGGAAATTGTCTGGACCCGGATCGACACCGGAGAGGTACGTTGCTTGTTACAACTGTTTCCATCATCTCAAATAGAAAAGATAAATTAAAAAAATTAAATGATATTTCGGAGCTTTTTCATTTAGTTTTCGATAAGTTTTTTACACACTGGGAGTAAAAGTGAAAAAGTTGTGATATATTATTTAATCAAAATTTCGCTCTTTTATATGTGGTCAGTTCAAGTGAGCTAATAAATGTGCTGAGTATAAAATTTAAAAAATATTTAAAATTTTATTATATTTGTGACTAATTTTTATTTTAAGATCCTATATATTGCGAGTGTCATGAGTTTGTTGGTGTTATCGGCTGCTGAGCTGTTATGCAAGTGATATGTAATGATCCCTGAAAGGCCTGAGATCCCAAGGTGCCTTACCTACCAATATCATCAACAAATTCATCACACACATTTTATGTGGATTTCTTAAAAGAATTTTATATTTATTTTTTCTATAATTAATTTAATTTATCAATAATTTAGCAATTACTATAAGTATTTATTTAGATTCTCTTCATTATTCATCGAAAGGTTAAAGATGTTGGCAATGTCAATATTGATAAGCAAAAGAATTGGATCCACAAATTTATTTAAACTAGTTGGCAATTGATTGATTTAAATAAATATGGAAGATTAATATTTATAAAAAAATTTAGTCATCTTTATACGAGATAAAAAAAAATTTTAATCAATAATGGCGGGATGAAAAGGATTTTTTTTTTTTGTAAATACGTACAATAAACTAATCTAATTCATTAATTTTAAAAAAATTCATAGAAAGACTAAAGAGAATGGATTCTTTTGAAAAAAATATTCATTATCAGCAGTGCATGATTTTTCAATATTTTCTTTTGATTTTAAATAAAATATTTTTTTAAAATTAATCCTCAATGTGTTTTTTGAATTAAAAAATAATATTGAAAATTTTCTCCTAGAAAAAAAAGCTATTTTTTATTCGACTTTATTGGCAGAATGCTTTAAAATATTTATAATATAATTGTATATAAAAAAATATATCATAAATATCGTTAAGCATAGGTGCCCCGAGACAGAGACAAGTCGTTCCGGCCCAAAGCACTCCTAGGCTAAAGTATACCTCATATTAATATGTGAAAAACCTAAGTCAAGTTTCTATAAAAATACATCGATTTTTCTTTTAAATTTAATTTACTCATTTTTTCAATTTACGAGTTTAAACTAAATATCGCAAATTTAATATTTTGAATATTTAGTTCCAATTCCATTTTAAATTTAATGAATGAATACAAATGAATCTCTTCAGGGTTAGATACGCCAATGACCTTTATAATGGATTTCCCTCAATGACACAGTCTTCAAAAGAATTCGTCTTAGAATAGAATAAGTTGGTACAAATAAGAAATGAGAGGTTGAAATAAATTTGCAATAAATATAGGACGGCCTTTATATTTAATGCTGTTGTGATTTCTCACAATTCCTCATCAACTTTAACTACATTCAGCATCCAGGGTAACGGTTCGATTTGATTCATTCATTATGAACGTTAGTAGTGGATTAGTAGAAATCACGGCAACAAATATTATACCTTCTATCATTTATTTACAAATATTTAGGCCGAAGATGCACAAGATATGATTTAATGAAATACCTAGTAGCCGTCAGATTACTAAAAGCAGAAATCAGTTTAAAGTGTGTGTCTTTATGCATGAAATTCTCTGATTATATCCATTTTAATTTCGCTTTTTTTAATTAAAATCAATTTTTACTTCAGTTACCTTTTATTTAACAAAAAATTTTAATTCAGAAGGGAAGTTTTAACCACAAACCACTTTCCCCTTAGGCTCAGCGAGATGTTTTTACCAATAAATTAAAAATTGCTTCAATCGTAAAGCCTTTAATTGTGAAAACAAGTTAATTTTAGATCCATTATTTTGCTTAATTATTTTGTAATTCCATTCTTCTTTCCTAATTGTGAATCAAGTTAATAAAAGTGACGTTAGAGAGGGCCTGCTGATTACAAAAGGTAATGACCTAATCGAGATCCTTCAAAATTCTCTCCGTTTCATTCCATTTGGAGCCAAATGAGCCATTTGGCCGGCTATTGTTCTATTTACATATACTTTGTTTAAGCAATGAAACTCAAAACTTAAGATGCAGAGATCATGTTTATGGGAGTTGCAGCACTGAAAGGTTTATTTTGCTTAAAACACAATAACTTTTCTTAATTAAAAATACTTTCTCACTATATATGAATATATAGGTAGGAGAAGGTAAAAATAAAAATCCTAAATTTATTTTTTATATTTTTATATAAAAACGAAAAAATCAAAGGGTTAATTAAGTTTAAAAAAAATAAATAAATATAAAATGATATTTAAAAAAAATTCTATGTTCTATTAATAAAAATATGGGTTTGCGGTATTTTTACTTATTCCTATTGATGGGTTAAATGAGATTCTGGTTTGAGGTTTCATGTAAAGTGTGAATTCTACAGAAAAATGAATGATTTATTTTGGGTTTTTTGAAAAAAAATAAATAAATAAAACATTAAGTTACATCTAGATAAGATTTCATTTAAAAAAACATAATTAGATAGTCGTTGGCCCTTATTGGCAATACCCCTGAGCAAATATCTATATTGGTAGATCGGTAATACGCCACTGATTATCTATTAATAGATCTATATTATAATCTTTAATTTATTATATATGAAGTTTGAACGTCGAGGTAGAGAAGTAGGCATGCCGCAATAATAAAATTGCGTTTGGATGTTTAAACCGAAATTGGAGATGATTGGCAAAATTTTTCTTCTTTACAAGTAGGCTATAAATTCATATATGATTAGATGAATATATACAGAATTACAGATTTGTTCAAAGAGCAATATCAAACCAGAAGCATGCAAAGACCAACAATAACTTGTCTGATGGTTTCAACCAGTTTGAAATTACTCTTAAAATAGCTCTGATAGACTTTTATCATTATTTATTGACCACCTCTGGGCCTATTAACATATAGAACTGAGGATGGACAAATAAAATTTTGTTTTTCTCCAATTTACCAGGGGTTGTTGAAATTAGTTCGTGTTCGGTTGCTGGGCCAACTCAAATGACCAACTCACTAATGGATTTTTATAGCAATGCACATTTTTTAGTGAGATTTAACGAGTGCACATGCTTGGAAAAGTTAGTTGGACATTTGGGTTGCCTAACTTGCAGTAACCAAACACGAACCAATTTAGGCACTCCCAGGCTTTGTTTTATAACTGCAGCCTGTCTTGTATCATATATATATCTTTTAATTTATAAAATTTTATTCATTATTAGTAAAATTTTAAGTTTTTTGAAATTAGAAAATTATTTTATAAAAATTTTTACTCTTTTATTTACACACATCTCGGGGGTTTGAAAGCATTCTGTTTTTGAAGCATATATATTCATGTGTTATTATTTTCAGATAAACAGTAAATTCAGTGGGTGTATTATGTGGGGCAAGAAGAGAAGTTGAAGCCGGCGGCTTCTCTTTGTCAGGTGGTTGCTACCTCGGCGAATTTCTCACTTCATGTGGACTTGGCCACCGCTGGGAGATACGAGTGCAGAGCTTCCGTCCCGGGCTTCCCGGAAGTGGACGCCGAGGCGACTATCCTCATCAAGGTGATCTGCACAACAATACCTGTATAGAGGTGGAAATCTCAACTACTTTCTTTAGTAAAACAAATATTACTTTTTTCTTTAAATTCATTTTCGCCCTAACGTTAGTAGATTTTAGAATTATTTATTAAATGCGATATCTCGCGGTTAATGGCTACCAAAGAAAACGCATATTTTGTATTTGTTTTCAAAATTTACAAATTTTCTATCAAATTTGAGCCGATATAGATTGAAGGGGAGGGAGAGGGGATTTATATGATCAGAATTTCAGACAGATTCGGAGGACTAAAGCAAAATTACGTTGAGATATAAAACTTTTTTTGTTGGAATTTTAATATTTATTTTAAATTATTCCATTATTTTCTATTCCAAATTGTCTTCATTGTTTGGGGAGAATATTCTTTAGTTAAGTTACTGCATTCAAGTGCTTGTCATACCTAGTGCAATTTTGGTTCCTTCTTTCAACTTAAATTTTTTTAAATCATTTTCTAAAGGGAGGCGGTGCGAGCTTCTTTTGCTCTCCTCATCCGTTGGGTAAAGTAGATGAAATGATTTGATCGGGGCTATCACTTCGCAAAAAATGCAGAAGATCTAACCGTCAAAAAATAATTATCCAGTTTCAGGGTTGATTTCAACTTACTATCTATACAACTAGTATCTATGTTTATATTTTGAATTATTAATACAGGATAGTAAGAACCTTTTTTATTTTTCCTATTTTAATAAAACAACCACTAATGAAATTGATACAAGAATAATTTTATTTCATTTTCACTGAGAACCCTTGTCCTGATTAGAGTAGAAGACCACTTCTTGCGTTGTTTATTCC
Organism: Anisolabis maritima; assembly: GCA_010014785.2. NCBI lineage: Eukaryota > Metazoa > Arthropoda > Insecta > Dermaptera > Anisolabididae > Anisolabis > Anisolabis maritima. Next base: position 6,722 of record JAAAKE020161858.1, read on the forward strand.
TAATCCTCTTTGATGTTTTTTGGCTAACTTCCCTTTTGTCGATGGCATGTTGAGGGTCCTCCAAGCGTGGTAAGCAAGCGCATTCAATATGGATTGCATGGGGAACGAGTTCTCGTCGAGTGTCTGGCTAAAGCCATTCCAAAACCGCAGCATATTTCGTGGACCCACGAAGGCAAGGCTATTGGCGTCTCCGATACCGATTACACCATCCTGGAGGATTCATTACCTGGCGGTTTAAAGAGCACGCTGGTCATCGATGAGGTGCAAGAACGCCACTTCGGTGTCTACAATTGTACAGTCATGAACGCCTATGGAGTGGCGGTATCCGAGATCGCTCTTCAACCCCAAAGTGAGTACTCATTCTAAATTTTGTTTTTCTTAGATTAAAGGTTGTCATCTGCCTTCATTTTCTTGCGGAACTACATCCGAAAAAAGTCAAAAATTCCCATAATACTCGGAACACTTCTTGTATGAGGTTATGTAAATAAAATGTTCAGCTTTAAGGCATTTTCGGTTCTTTTCGGGTCTACTTTCACAAGTAACTGCATGCATTGCTACAATGCAATTTAAAGCCCCCAGCTGACGTTGATTTGCTTCTCATTTAAACGAAAGAAAAACAAATAGATATTCAGAATATCTGGATATTCGCGGTTTATAATTGGATACTAAAATTCAATTATTGCTCTCCTTGGAATTATCACGGGAAATGAACTGGCACTGATGAAATTTGTCCTCAAAAAAATGCAAATAAAATTGCTGAATCCCGATTATGGCTGTATTTTTCGTGGCAACAATGACCGATAATCGAAGGATCTCTCTATATAATAAGTAATATTAGAGGATCTCATGAAAATACCAAGAGTCTTTAGATGCATGTGCTGAGCTTTAGTGTTGGTTAAAAAAAAGACACTGTGCATGCTTTTTACTGTTCCAAATGGTTGGAAATTACTCTTAGAACAAATATCTAAGAAAAGATATTGTTGTATCAGACTAGTGTAAATATTAATTGTTTTAAAGTCTATCTAACCTCAATTATCACAAATATTTTCTTTTTTTGTATTTGTTGAAATTTTTTATAAAAGAAAGCATGAGCTTAGGCTAACTATGAATGCGTTTAAGTTGTCTGGCAGCTTATGTAAATTTAAGCAATTTAATTTAAAATTATTGTCAAAAAACATTACCAAAATGCACGATTATAATTAATTTTGAGAAGCTATCTCCCCACTTTCTAAATTTACCCTTTTAATTTATTTATAAGTTTTAAGCCTCTTGGAATAAATTTGACTTTATATAGAAGGAATGAAATTTTAATTTTAAAATCAAAATTTATTTCTTAACTTCTGGAGTGGCATTTATATATGATCGTGAAATAATAATTTTCTCTCTTTTTGAAAAAATGCACTAAAAAATCTTAACTAAAAGAAATATAATATCTTATTAAGGGGTGGTAATATTTAAGCAGTTATATTATCGGGCCTTAGAGATTTGTCGGGCAAATGATTTTTGAACATTTGATTAATATACAAATTTTATTTAATATATCATTTTATATATGACTATATATACCTATAATTAAGAGAAATATATTTTGGGACCAGCGTCATTATCTTCATGATGATTACCCACCCTTAATCACATTAATCTCCCTGACATTGTTCAAAGGTCTTTAACCCCTCGTTATAAATTAGTTGAAAAATTCACAGTGGATACCTATACATCTTTTATATACATCCATGTCAATTTTTTCCAACAGATACTGATCATGACTGACGGCTTTAAATATATTGACATGATTAATAATAAATTGATAAATTAACCTTACTGTAAAAATGGGCGTTATTCATGTTGGAAATATTGGTTAAAAATTCTAAAAGTAATAAATCCTATTTAAAAATTATTAAATATCTCTCAAATGGATTATTTTTGAAATATTAAATAATGTGTTATAGTCCGGCCACTCTCGGAATTCCTGAAAGGTGAAGAGAGGCATAGAAAGACTCACCTTTTTCTTAGAGACCAAAAAGCGGGGAAATTGGTGGAACCATTTTGTGCTATACTTGAGTGGACTTACTCAGTTTTCGAGTGGGAATAAAATTTCTGGAATTTTGAGATCGACTTGACTATATTTTTTTAAATGAATTAGAAATTTAATTTTTTATTCATATATGAATAAACGATATCCAATAGGCAATACATACTTTAAATACTATATAAAAAATGTCTATCTTCATTTTTACTTTCTCTTAACTATATACTATATGAAATATCTAGTGAGAAAGTATTTAATCACAAGAAAAATCGATGTTGAGATTTTTTTATTATATAATAAATTGGTGAAAATAAAAGAAAATTTCGTCCACGGCTGTAAAGTGTTATAAGCCCAACCGGCCGTGTTTCTAGTGGAATAATTCCCCAGTTTGAATTTAAATTTTAAGACATTTAAAAAAAAATTTTTTTTTTTGAGGATGAAGAGAAAGAAAGCTAAAATTTCCAGTAAATTTTTTTACCTTTTATTAAGATAAAAAAGTAAAAATAGACGTTATTTTGTTAAATTGAATTGTTTAAAAAATACTTCGAAAACTTTGCTCATTTTCATTTTGAAGTGAATGATTAATTAGCAAGTACAGGGAGTGGGCGGAAAAGACAATTTTTTTCATAAAATTCATCTTTAAAAATAATCCAGCTCTCCCATATCCAGATGTAGAGATAAAAATAGCTCAATAACTCTATGTTCTAAGAACAATTCCCAACTCTTTAAAACAATCAGCCTGTGCGAAGAACGTTTTTCGTCTATCAATAAAGCTGTCTGCATGCGGGAATTGCTCTTCGAACAAAGCAAATATATATCCGTGCTTTAGTTAACTACGTGAAATCTCACTAGTGTGTTTATATTTTGACTACCCAAACTGAATAGTCTAACTAGTAAATATAAAAAGATTGGTTGTCAATCTTCACCCTCTGCTTTCTAATATGCCTATAGGCATAGCCGAAATCTCAGGAGTAGGTTCGAATACTTTCAACTATATATAGATATATAAGATATTATATATCTGTTAACCCGATATTTCATATATAAATAGGTAAGTAATATAAAGTCGCAAAAGTAAAACTTATGAAAGATATCAATATCATTTATATATATATATATGTGTGATTTTGGGATTAAAATAAAGAGAACGTAATATTTTATAATTATTAACCATCTTTGGGAACAGTCATTTAAATATTACGAACATGATTGTGCATGTTTTATCATCGTCAAGTATAAATATAGTATGACATTAAAAATAATGATCATATGATGTTTTTTTGTTTTTTTTTCTATATTTATTTAATTGAACCATATTTATAAGTGAGCCAACAGCCGTAAAATTAGAACAAAATTCCAAATCACGAAACGTTGACTGTTTGTTTGTTTATAACTTGAGTTCCATGAGAAGTAGCAAAGGTTAATTATAACCAACAGGGGAAAATAATATAATAATATTATTATATTTACTGAATAATATATTAGAGGAATAAATAATGTCTGCGTTTTAGTCGTCTATTTATTTACAAACTTGGAGAAGTGATGACTGAAGTGAATGAGAGAGGGGGGTGAGGTCGGGATGGGGTGGGGGCGTAGAATTTGGCTTAAGTTAACAAAATTTAATTCCGGATAAAGTCAATAGACTTTCTTAATTAAATATGAATGCGTCAAATTATATTAAATATTCAAATATTATTAGCTGTTTTTATAATATTATTATTTGAAAAGAATATGGAACGACAGGAGAAGTTTTTGTTACCTTTTGTTAACAGAAGGAGGCATAAATTTGAATTTTCCAAAGTAGATTGTTCTTTATTTACACCCATGAAAATTGATTAAATTCCTCAAAGTCAGTTTTAATAAAGTGAGATGTATATAAAAGATTAGCTTTTTAATTAGCCTACATTAAAATCAATATTGAAATAAACATTTTAGAAAATACACTTTATTTCGGCACTCCGAACTCCTATGTTCATTGGGTATTATAGATTTTATAATTTTGAGTGAGTAAGTAGGGTGCAGGAAGCCAAGGGATGAAATAAAAAACAATTTTCACTTCATTCATCATTCTTCATATATTAATTAAAAAACAACACTATTAAAAAAAATTTTCACATTATTACAATCAATAATCCCGGATAAGGTGTCAAACTATGGTTTTAGAGAAATTCACAAAAAAAAAAACCCAAGGGCCTCAAACAATTTTGGATGGGATGAGAGTTAAAACATTTCAAAGATAATCTAATAAATTAATGAATTTAAATCGTTAGAGCGTTGAAAGAAATTGAAAAAACTAAAAGAGTACTAGTAGTAGTTAGTAGATTTTATTCAAAAGCTTCGACGAGGGTACCTAGATTAAATATAAAATTTCAGCCTGGAACGCTTTTTAATTTTGTTGTTTGTAGTTGCAAGACTCATTTTTGTTTTTAGATTAAGGAGAAAACGTGTATTTCTGTTGAAATCTCAGCATTGATTTTTTTCGCGATCGCAAAATACTTTATATATTTCATATATAAGTCAGAGAAAATAAAAAGATAAATATAAATTATCCATCATACTTCTTTTTATGAAGAATAAGTGAAATCACATCTTTAAATCTTTAATAGAATGGCATAGAGTAATGGTCAAACTCGCGTCAATTGCCATACAAGTGTACTTTATTAGGCCATATCATTTTAATAGATGAGTTTGTTGCTGTAGATTAATAATAGTAGTACTGGATAATAGTGAGGATACAGCCGAGGATTTGCTTTGAGACCAAGGCCAAATGACTCATATCTTTATATACTTACATGATAATAACTCCTTAATAGACTGAAGATGATGAACATCTTAAATGAGAATTATGTATGTCTAGTTGGTGAAAAAACATCCTTGGCTGCATCCTCACAATCCAGTACTACAATTATATTATTTTAATGTTGCTGGGGAGAAGAATCCTATCACCAGGATGACCAGTATTAACAAATGCATTCCTTCTCAGTAAATAAAAATATTTATTCCAAGTATTTCAAGTCCTACATACTTTTTCAAGCATTTTTTAATATATTTTTTTCATCGTTAAAATCAATTTCGCTTGTGATATTAAAAATAAAAATAAAAATAATTCTTTTGAATGGTATTTCAATCTTATAAATTATTTCGTTTTGTGTTTTTTGTTTATTTGTTTGTTTGTTTTTTTTTTTTTTTTTTTTTTTTTTTTTTTTTTTTTTGGTTTTTTTTTTCTAAAGGAAAAAAAA
>JAAAKE020161869.1:0-11989 GCA_010014785.2 Anisolabis maritima
ATTGAGAAAAGAAAAAAAATTATTTTATAGTAAAATGATTTTATTGAACCGTAGAGATTAAATCAGCAATCCTTCGCTAACTAAACTGAATTAAAATAACTTATGGCAATGTATTCGCGATGCGCTCACCTCAAACTTTACAAAAATGCATTAAGATAAAGTTTATAAAGTCGTTAGCTGCATGTGCTTGCTCAAATATGTTACAGTACTCGTATCTAGAGGCCAAAAAGAGAATACGGAAAAAGTTCGTCTGTAGAGCAGTTCTTAAAGTATCACTGTAATTTTTTTTTTGTTTTCATTATCATGGTGTTTATAAGTTTTTTTTTAAGTCTTTTTCGGCATCTGAGGCCATTTAGACTCCGTCCTTATTTATATTAATTGGTAGCCAATATAATATAAATAAAATTTTGTCAGGACGGGAAGCGAACGGCTGACCTTTGGTGCGTGAAGCCAGACCTCTACCTGCACCAAGGGACAGGGCATTATAAAAGTTATAAATCCATTTTAATGATTAATTTTTTATTGCAACATATTTTTTATAAAAGAGCAATTTTGCTCTTTTTCTACATGTTTGACTAACAGTTTTTTTAAATATATTAGAAGAAGTAGTTTAATGAATTTCATTTGAATTTTCACCCGATGACCGAAAAAGCAGAGACATTCCTTTCTTTTGAAGCTTCACTTCCAAAATAAGATCTGTCATGATATTTTATATTTACTTTCAGAGGAATATCAACTTGCAATGATGCGAAGACTCCGCAGAGTGAATGTTGATCATTTTCATGTTGGCTGGTATCAAAGTGCTGATGTGGGAAACTTTTTAAGTTTGCCCTTGTTGGAATCTCAATATAGTTACCAGACTTCAATAGAAGAATCTGTGGTTGTTATTTATGGTTTGTGCAAATTACTTATTCTTTTTATATTACTTTACAATTCTAAAGAAATGTATTTAATTATTATTATTTCTTTTTTTAGATACGCAAAAAACAGCCAGAGGATTTCTTTCTCTTAAAGCATATCGCTTGACCCCTCAAGCAATTGCTATGTATAAAGAAAATGAATTTACACCAGAAGCTTTAAGAAACCTAAAAATTGGCTATGAGAGTTTGTTTTTGGAAGTACCTATTGTTATAAAAAATTCTCAATTGACCAATATTATGTTATCTCAGTTGGGTGATATGATTCCAGAAGAAGAAGGTTCAAAATTCTTGGATCTTGGCACGGCGTATGTATTTTAAATTTAATATTTTTCTTATAAATAAAATTTTTAAAAAACAAGTAGATTTTTCCGAGGGAGGGAATATGTCACTCCTTCCTGCAAGATCAATTTTATATGAAGGAATTAAAAATGTCCAGGATTTAATCATAAAAATTAATTTTTTCTTTTATATTTTAAGTTCCGTCTTGGAAGGGCAACTGCGTTGTCTCATGGATAGAGTTGACGAATTAAATCAAGAAGCTATTAAATTTAATAGATTCCAACAACAAGTTATACGTCAACAGCAAGATAAACATCGTTTCTTGATGAAAAGAGTAATTAAACACTTTATTATAAATATTTCGGTTTTTTCTTTAATATTATTTATTAATTCATAATTTTTATTTTAGGCTCAAGAAAATCAGGCTAGGGCTGCTAAGAATGAGCCTCCTCTTCCTGATGAAGATTTGAACAAACTTTTCCGACCCATCCCTGTTCCACATCGATTGAATCCTATGATTGTTTCTGGACAAATTAATGCCTATAGCCAGCATATATTCCAATTTTGTTCCCAATCGCTTGCTAAACTTTATATTACTCAAGCTCTTCAACATGCTAAAGAACGGAAATCAAATCAAGGATTGAGTTAAAATGACAATTTATTTAACTAAAGTAATTTCATATTTTTTTTCCAAATTCATATCGCTATTTTAACAAATTTTAAATTCTAAAAATATTCTAAATTAATAAAAAAAAAAAAAATTTCATTTAAAAAAAAGGTGTAAAATAAGATTTGTTATTTCCTATCTTTTTTTATATTTTAAAGCTTAAGTTATATTTATTAATAATTATTGATAAAAAATTTTAATTTTTAAAATATAAAGAATGACCTCTATGAATTTTTTTTAAAAATATGAATAAATTGTTTAAGATTTAAAATATTCATTTGAAAGGTTAGAAATATTACCAGGAAAAAATATATAAAGGTAGGCTTTATGAGGAAAATGAATAATAGTTTACTTTCGGCCCAGAATATTTCGATGAATAATCGACGTTTCCGGGACTAGACGTTACCCATCTTTAGGATATTAATTAATTAAAATACTTAGAAATTTCTTTGCTGTAAAATTAAAACGCTATGATTGAAAATTACCATATACTGCTTTGAAAAATTATCCATACCTGAGTATTCATTCTAGAGATGGCAGTCCCTGAAAGGAAAGGTGTAATAAGTATTCTGGAACTTATTTTTTATTCATTTTCCTCATAAATACTATAAAAATTTCCTATGTAGAAAATATTGAAAATAAAATAAAAGACGTCTCAGAAAAATTAAACATTCTACGTGTTAGTAATTATTACCTAGCCCAGGACAATTCGGAAGGATCTAAATTCAAAACGATTACGTACGATCCCCGATGTATTTTTATAAAAACTATATATTTCAAGAAATTTCAAAATGCTTCCAATGAATAAGGATCCTCGGTCTTTCTAGAGTTGAATAGCCTTCATCTAACCTAATCCTCAGTTCTTTTAATAGGTTTTTAAATAGTCCTTAGTTTAGTGGTCCCAGAATCATTCTTAAATATTAATATATTTAATTTTTATTTATTATTTAAAAATTGATTTTATTTAATTAATATAGTTTAATCTTTTTATAAACTAATAATTTTTTCTTTTTGGGCACTAAATACTAGCAAGGAACATATGATCCAAGTTCTTATATTGATCTTAACACAGCTTTTTCCAATTGTTGGTTGTTCTCCCTTGGGAAGTTGCAAGCCTATTTCAAGGGTATGCGTAAATTATACTAACTCAACTAAATTCAAATTAAACAATTTAGATTTCAGAAATGGTGGAATTCAATATCTTTAAAAAACTTGGTTTTAATAAACAGGCTCAAATGACAAAATTTTTTGTTGTATAACCATTTGATTTTTTTTTTCATCATTTGTAAGTGACTCTTATTACAAATTCTGTACAATCTTATCTTGTTATTTTTATAATTGCCTCTTTTTATAGAAATTTTGTGTTAATTTTTGCAATTTTTTTATGACTGAAAAGTGTTTGGTCCACAGACATAAAAATTTGGAAACCAAAATAGCTTAACAGTTTGCAGAGAAGCTTTTAGAAATAAAAACTGAAAACAACACAGAGTAAATCGGTTTGGTAACTAGATGCTTTATGAAAGTGTTGTTTTCAGTTGTTTAAGAAGTATTAAAAAATAATTTTTATCCAACCATTTTACACAAGGTCTGTGTAATAGTAATGTTTTGGATTAGAAGTAACCGTCACAGAATACTATAATTATACACTTATTTTTTTTTTTGCATATATGATTATAAATAGTAAATTTTGGGACCGTCCCCAAATCCCGACAGCTAAAATCCAGATCCAGAATAAATTCAATATTTTATTAACTTTTTTATTATTTACAAAAATGAGTTGAATTTGAAAACTAAACAAATACTTTATTTCTAAAAAGATATAGTATATATATTTAACATGATTAACCTAATTAACAAAAAGTACATAATTGAAATATCCAAATAATACCATAGTTTTAAAATATTTAGAAAGAAACATTGTGTGCAATACCACGGAGTAATCCATGATAGTTCTATTTGGGCGATCGTTAACAATGGTCATTATTCAATAATTGCTACCGGTCTTATGGGTGTCGGGATTTTGGGAGCCACCCGTAAATTTTATATATCATTGATCTTATTTTTTTCCTTTCCATTTTAATTCTAATTTTTTTAAAGAAATTTTTGGACAGCTATATTTCCTGATCAAAATAAAATATATTGAATACTCGCTTCCTCTATAAAGAATCTTTTAGCTATTCTCACTGAGCTATTGCACTGAGGATGGTTCGGCCTAAGGCCAATCGAAATATTTTCAATAAAATGATATAAAGTGGACCTAAATTAAACTGGTTTCATTTTTCCCATCTCATTTACATCCAGCATCAACTATATGAGTCACAAATTGTTTTTTTTTTTAAGCCTTTATTTTGTCCATTTTCATATTTTTTTATTATTTGAATTAATTGTAAGTGTCTTGTCTAAATCACTTATATAAAAAAATAGAGATTTTAATATAATTTAAAATATTACATATTTTTAATCAAACTTAAAATTCAGATGGGTTCATAAAAATAGAAGTGCAAAAAATTAAGATAGGATAAGTTCACTCTTTTAAAAAATATAACCTTTTAAATCAAATCATCATTTCAAAATAAAAATTTAAACATTTTTAATTTTTTAATAAAAGCATAACAATTTTTTAAAATAATTGTTACTGGAGAATATTAGTTTCTTTTAATTTTTAATGTTGGCAACACTGTCCTCGCAAGTTATGCATTTTATATGCCTCTGATTGCTCAATGCTTGACATTCGCGAGCCGTCGCTTTCTTGTTTTGCAAAGCGCGCTTCACTCTAACAGATTATGAAGTTTGACCTTCTTATTCGTAAAAAAATCCTTTGAATATTGCTTAATCACCTCTAAAATGTAGGACATCGCAAGTTTTCCTTTGAAAAGGTAAAAAAAAATATCAAAACTCTAGAAATGATCACAAATTTTCAAAACTTTTTTCATTATTTGCATTTTAAATATATGTAAACAAAAGGCATTTAATTAAAAAATTCTCATCGTTAAAGTACAAATTACATCATCATAATTAAAAATGGATAAATTAAGGTAATTCCAAACTTTGTTTTTATTATGACCTTGAACGTTTTATTGATAAATAAAAATCGATTAATTTCTAGGATTTATATAGTAACTTGGAATGTAGCGACAGGACATCCAGAAGAAGATGTTCATTCGATGCTTAATTTAGAGAAACAAATTAACGACAAATTACCCGATTTATATATTGTTGGGTAAGGTTTTTAGGTTTTTCTCTTTTAATAAAGACATTGTTTGACACAATTTAATTAATTTTAAATTTTTGTTACGGACTTGTTATTAATAAGTTTCTTTATGAAGACATACATTTTTTCACTGAATTTATGATTTATATGAATTAATAACAGCTATCTTAAAAGATTAAGATGAATTTATAATCGGTCATATTTACTTATTATATATAAAATACATAGTAAAGGGAAAGTATTGCGATCTCAAAAACAACAATGTCGAGATTTCAACAGAAATACACGATTTAAGGTCACCTGAGAGCAAAAAAATGGTCTGTCTGAGTGTGTGAACAAAATTATTCAAAAACGTTCGAGGCTCACACTTTATATTTAAGCTAGGTAAGATAAGTCGCATGCATCTCGAAGATTTCCAATGAAATCGGTTATCGAGTACTTGTACTCTACTGATGTACTTTTTTCTATTTTCTCAAAATTTTTATCAAAATTCATAAAACAATTATTTATTAGATATTTTAAATGTATTAACCCTTATTCCCCACTCCCCAAAAAAAAAAATTGTTTGGGAGTTTTTTGATTGATTGGATCAGACTATTGAGATCTCTAACTTTTTCAAGGCAATGATGATTTGTGTCAAGACTTGCTCACCAACGCTGAATTGGACTCCTGGGAAGCCAATGGCCTCATGCCACATTAACTCAACAAATTAAATAAATTAAATCATCATAAAATTAAATAATTTATTTCATAATCATTCTGAGTTTCATCAACAATGCAATAAATTCGTATGCTATTCAGGTCTCCAGAAAAATGCTAAATCTTTTGAAATTTCACTGATCATCATCGACTTTGAGGGATTAAGCCCGAATACTTTTAGAGAAAATAGGCATGAAGGACTAATTTTAGATCAATATATATATATATATATTTACATAAATGTGTTTATCGTCAACATTCTAATGAAACTAAATATGCTTGATGTATTATATTATTATACACATATATTTATTTAATTGCAGGCTTCAAGAAGTTAAATCTCAACCACAAAATATTTTTATGGATGCTCTTTTTGATGATCCATGGACTATAGTTTATAAACAAACATTGTCACGTTTCAATTACGTTAAAGTGAAAACTATAAGACTTCAAGGCATTCTTTTAAGTGTTTTTTCACTGAAAAAACACATTCTTCATATAAGAGATATTGAAACACAGTATACTAAAACTGGCCTTGGTGGAGTTTGGGTAATTATTTAATTAATCCAAAAATATTTATTAACAACCCAGGAGATCAATCTGGTTTATACGTGAACGGCAACTTTGAGTTATCTTAGCTAAGAATAACATTTTTTTTGACTTATCTTCTCTTCCTTCTCTTAGTCTTTTTCCTATTCTTGCCCCAATCCAGGGAATATGGCCAGGAGGAAAAATAAATTTTAAAAATATATTAAAAGCTTTATAAGAATAAAGAAATACCAAGAGAGAGGATGAATCCAATCTAGTCTTAAAAAGTCCAGATACAAGATAAAAACCTATCAGCTCTTTCTTTATTCATACTTAATTAAAGTGATCATTTATTAAATATATTTTTATATTATATTTTATTTTTAAATAATAAACGGAATAGAGGCATCTTAGGCCGCTGAACACGAGCGATCATGGTTGGGGTATAATATCAAGAGCCTCGAAACACATTGGCACCATTGGTATAGTATACAACAGATAGCAGGATAGAACAACCTGCCTTGTATGTACTCTGCCAATGATGTCATAGTGTCTCAGAGGTCATGACACTGACACAGTAAACATGATCGTTCTTGTACACTGGGCCTTATTTTTAATACATATATTTATATATAAGATTCAAATTATGTTTTTCCTAAAATTAAAATTAAAAAATGAATGAAGTGTTATAACTACCACTCAAGCACCTTGGGTTTGAGACTATTGGCCCAAAAATCTAAAGAACATAAAATAGGCCAAGTAAATTTTCTATATTGAAAAATTGAACCCGAGCAAGTCGAGAAAAAAGTTCCATAATCAAAGAAAATTTGGACTAAGACAAAAGAGAATTACTTATAAATTAATTAAAAAGTTCCTCTGCATTAAGCTAGAAAAATTGAATAATTATAGTTATTTCTAGGGAACAACAATTAATATTGATCTATTGTGAAAAGAATACCCAAAGTTCAAGGCTATACAATACATTAATACTTGTGCTATGGTACAAATAAAAATGACTTCTTTAACTTTTTGACAAGCTTGCTTATCTTTTATTTGTCTTATGTGCTAACCAAAGAACTATGCAAATAGATCTACCATTTTTTGACAAGTGAGATTATTTCAATTTATAAATAAATTATCATTTTATATAACGGTATGATATGTTTATTTTATGGTAAAGAAGGAGACGCCAAATAATATATTGCATAATCAAGGAAAATATGCACTGACCCTAAGTCTATGTAAATGCATACCTTTAAGGCATCCGCATTTTAGCTACTTCGCAGTATTTTATGAAAATTATTTTAAATCTTAAACATTCTTAACTTTTATTTTTCATTATTTCTTTTTTTTTTTAGGGAAATAAAGGAGGTGTTAGCATTCGATTTAGTATTTATGGTTGTTCAATTTGTATTGTTAATACTCATTTGACTCCACATGATCATTTATTACAAGATAGGATAAATGATTATAATTCTATAATATCCAGCCAGACGTTTCAAACTAAAGAAACATCACATATTTTTTTCCATGAGTAAATTTTTAATAATTTCAAATCTTAATTTTTTTAAATATTAATATTAATATTTTTTAGCTATGTCTTTTGGTTGGGAGATTTAAATTTTCGCCTACTTGAGTCCAATGATTTAACATCAGATATTATAGATAAAAAAGTAAAAAAAGGAGAGCTAACAAGTCTTCTTGAAAAGGATCAATTAAAGGCTGTTATGAAAAAAGGAGTGGCATTTAGCGAATTTGATGAACAAACTCCAGCATTTCCTCCTACTTACAAATTTCTTTTTAACACATCTAATTATGATCTTAAGTAAGTAAATTATTTTTTCCTTTATTATTTTAGATTCGATTCGACCCTTATTTAAGAGAATCTCTGAATGTATCAACCCTACTCAATTTGTTTTAAAAAAAGAACGATTGTTCCATGGTAGAGTTGCCAAATTGTTCATCCGAAGACAATTTATATATAGACAGATACATATAAATAAATTGAAAATTGAAATCAATTTTGCAAAATATCTTTGAAGAGGACTATTATTTCATTCGGAAGAAATTCAGATACTTGATAATACTGATTAAAGGAAATATTTTTTTTTAAATATAATATCACGGTTCTTTATAAGTTATAAAGAATAAAAGGTAAAATTAAAAATTGTGCATGAAAATCATATTTAAAAGCAAAAAATGAAAAAAAGAGAAAAAAGCTAAAAACTTTATCTGGACAAAATTAAAGAGAAAATAAGAGAAAAATCTTTCTTTTTTTAAAATTATAAATAAAAAAAAATGAAGTAAAATTTTTTTACTACTATTTTGTAGACGACGCCCATCATGGACGGATAGAATTTTGTATAAAGTCAATGTTCATGCTTACGAAAATTTAACATTGAGTCTTGAACAAATAGCATATAAAAGTATGAACAACTATTGTCAAAGTGACCACAAACCAGTAGTGGGCGAGTTTATCATAAAAGTTTTTAGTAATTATTATGAAAGAATTGTTGAATTTGAACCGATCTCTACATGGTATATTGGAGAATCAGAAAGTCATGTTGCAACATTTCTACCTGCTGAAGATGTTCAACCGTCCGTTTGGGATTGGGTTGCGATATATAAGGTATATATTTTACACTTGTTTCTTAATAACTTGAAGGGAAAATATTTTCTATTTGTTGAAAATTCTAAAAAAAATATAATTTATTAATTTTTTATTTTAAAATTCAAATGACAAATATACATAGTTGATTTATGTAGAAAGAAGCAATTTTTATAATATTTCATTTTCAAGAATCACGCAATTACTTATAATTATTATTTAGTACATTTATGTTTTATATAAATATCTATATTTTTTTAGGATGGTTTTGCGAGTCTTGATGATTATCTTTGTTATGTGTACACATCTCGCAGCTTAGATCTCTCTTCTAATTCGAAGTCATCATCAAGCTCAAGCAGCAGAAGGCAGCTTAAACGTATTGTTTTTCCAGAAACTGCAGTTAATACGCCAGGAATGTATCGCCTCTTATATTTTAATCAAAGTAGCAGTAGCGTTTTGGGAATGAGTCAATCTTTTCGAGTTGTACGTCGCGATGAAGGTCATTGCACTAGATTTGCAATTAAATCCTAACACTCAGAATCACCTATTTAAAATTTAAATAATTTGGCGTGCTTAAAATGAAAATATAAAAAAAATGCATCACAAGATTGGTTAAATATTTTAAAATAATTTATTAACTCTTTCACAAATTTGTTATTTTTAAAATATATATATATATATACTTTTAATTAGAAAAGATATTTATTAAATAATATAACGAACATATAGATAGTTTATATATTTACTTTAAAAAAGTGTTAAAACAATCATTATAGAAAATAGATAAAATTATAAAATCAATATTTTTGGTATAACTTCGAATACCATTTCAAATGGTATATACAAATATTTATATATACACATAATATTTTTTGTGATATTTATTTAGTTAGCCACTAACTTTAATAATATAAAATATAAGAGCTATTGTTTATTGTTGATATTTAATTTAAAAATTTAATTCAAGTGAATATATTATTTATTATATAAAAAATAAAGTACAACAAAATAGAAATTAATATTTATTATTGTTTTCTTCTACACAGAACTTTATAAAAATTAAAAATTTTTGCTCAAGTAAGTTTTGTTTTATTTGTCTAATTGTCCACTATTTCAATACTTTCTTAACTAGATATGAAGTCTGGCTGAATGGCTAAAGCTTACGGCCGAATATAATAGAAAAAAAAATGAAATAAATAATAGCAAGAAAGTATTGCGATCGCAAAAGAATTTGACCTTGAGGCATTAACAAATATACTCGTTTTAAGATATCTGAATCCAAAATATGGGTCCCGCCAAGTGGTCTGTTTGTTAACAAAATATAAATTATATATATATATGACTAAAAAGTATAAAATTAAGAAAAAAAGTTTTTATTTAAAATGTTCTAAAAAGATGAAAATAACTTTTTGTTGAATATTTGACAAAATAATATAAAAGTATGAGTACTCAATGTAACGTAAAATAACATTAATTGGAAAATAAATTATTCCCTGAGCGCCCAAGCTTTTATATTTTTTCAAAAATATTCAACAACTTTATGCAAAAAATTATTTTCCTCATTTTGGTGCATTTTAAATAAAAGCGTTTTTTTTTTAAATTTTTAAAATTATTTTTTTAAAATATATTCCAATCAAACAGTTCTCGACAAGGGTTGAGAAGAATCAACCCAAGTGATACTGTGGGAATCAGGGAGAGTGATCTGCTTGCTGAATAATAAATAAAATGAAAAAAGGAATAAAATAATAAGAAAAATTTAATTTAATTAAATAAAATAAATAAAATGAATTAATTGTCAAGTTTTGATAAAGATTTTTTTTTATCGTACAATAATTATTTTAAATAAAAACAAATATAATAATAATAATGAGAAAAATATAAAATAGATAGATTGTAATGAGGTAGAAAAGAAAGGAAATAAAATTGAATGATGTGGATGCAGTCGAGCGCAGGCGCTTCCTCCTCTCACCTCAGCTGTTGGCCATAGTGGATCTAGCGGTCTGCTAGATGACTGCCTGACAATGAGGATGATGCAAATGATGGTGATGTAGGTGAATCAAGACGACTCTTCTTTGCGGTAGTAGTCGCAGAACCCTCGCTGTATTTTTGGTCAGTAGTACTAGTCGCAACGACGACTGCCGAAATAATTATGATCCTCCTGCTGAAACCAAAAACGAAGTGTTTTTCGTTTAAAAAATTGCAAGATTATGTCTCTTTATAAAACCTTGAGTATTATGAATGCAAATGTACCTTTTTTGTAATGTTAATGATATTTCGATAAGACTTAAATTTAAATAATTTTTAGAGTTCGATTAGGTATATCTGTTATTTTTAGTAACAATAATTTTTTTTAAAGATATCATCTAAGAATAATTTAAATATTTTTGATAAAATACCTTGTATATCTGATGGCCCCGAAGAAGAAACAAGAAGATCGACATGTTAGTGGCTGATACACGGAACAATTTTAGGAATGAGGAGGGTAGGGTGGGCCATCTCTCAACCACACCCACATATATATGAACGAATGTTGTAGGAATTCGTGCAAATATATATTTATTCCCAAAAATGACTTAAGGGGAGAGGGGTCGTCAGAATCGCCCTTTCCTTCAGTGCGAAATTGTGATTGGCTGTCGATAGCGATCTAGTTCAATACTATTAGCATTATCAAATTTTCATCCAGATCACGAAAACAAAATATTGGGTCAGTGAGTTTTTGGAATTTTTTTTTTTGCATTTTTTAAATATTTTCGCAAATTTAATTTTTTCTAAGTTTTTTGTTAGAATAATTATAAATAAAAAATTTCAACGTCACGTCAGTTTTTAATCTATTGATAAATCATAAAAATAGTAGATGCTAAATTAAACAACTTAGCTAGTTTTATTTTATATGTATTCGATGCAGAATTTTATTCTGATTACAAATCAATAATCCCCTTTTTATATCTTAATTATTTTTTAAGTAATTAAGTAAAAACCATAAAAATTTGAATGTCTAATATATCAGGTCAGTCCATAAATTCGTGCGCATTAATAGCATGCATGGAATTCACTATGATTCATTTACTAAACCAATA
>JAAAKE020161880.1:0-11988 GCA_010014785.2 Anisolabis maritima
CATCTGGTGATCAAATAAAAAAAACGTCTATATCAATGCAAGAAAAAACTTTTAATACATAGACTCTTCCATTTTTATTATTATTGTTATCAGATAGCCATTTTATTATTATTGTTATCAGATGTTGAATAACAATTTTATTTTCAATATAAATTTTAATAAAATATTAAATAATATTGCTTACTGTGTATGTCTCATTCAGGAATTTGCACTTTGATATTCCTCCCATATTTATTCAAATATTTTTTTAAATAAAATAAATTTTCATTGGGAGTCGAACACATGTTCCCTAAATATTTATAAATATTTAATTCGACGAGACGGATAATTGCCAATCTTAATTATTGATTAACTTCCTTTATTAACATAATTTTCTCTACATAGTTATAGTTGTATTACAAAGGTTTTTTTTTTTCTAATAAACCGAAAAAGAATTATCTATGAATTTATCTATGAAATATAATAAGATTTCTTTATAACTTCAAACCTACTATCCTATTTCTGAAAATTTTTATTTAAAAAAATAAAATAAAAATCAAGTTAATAAAAAGGCACGATTATCAGGCTTAAAATTCTCTAGTGACACATATGATAATATAAATCTTAAAAAATATATTAATTCAAATTTTTATTTTACTAAAAAATTAAACCCGTTCAAAAGTCTTTTAATGACAACTTGTTATTGTAATGTAGGGTGCTATCTATCATTACACACATTTTGATACTTTGTTCTAATTTTCTTTCTTCTTATCATTTATTTTAAGTTGGATTAATAAAAATTTATTAGTAATTTAGAAAGGAACTAAATAAGGACAGGTTATCCGATTGAGTAGTGTAATTATTGGAGTATAAGTAAGCTGACGTCAAATCACTCCAGGCTGAAGCCTGGATATGTAGGTTTACCAGGGGGATTAGTGAGTGTGGTAAGGGAAGGTGATCCCCTATTGCCCGTTGAGGTCCGCTACAGCCATTAAGGCCTGGAGGGCATTCGAGCGTTCAGGACGTTCAAGGGGACTCAGGGCATTCAGAGCCGGAGGGAGTTTGCACGATTAATGGTCTTCTCGCGTCATTCCTAACCGATAAGAAACAAGTCGAGAGATAGGCGCATGTTTTTGGCAAGTTTAGGCCAATTTCGCATTTTGAAAAATGCTTAATCATTACTGGAACAAAACTTTTTCTTTTTTTAGAATATTGGAATTGTTGCCCCCAAACGCTTCCTTTCGTTATCAGATTTCAAACTCTTTTGAATTTTCCTTAAAACTTTTGGTAGGTAAAATTTCCTATCTTGATTTTTTCATCTTCTCAAACACTGTAGCAGGAAAGGAGGCCTCTGAGGTTCAACCTTCGATCTCCAATAAATCTTTATAAATTAAAGATTTTAATTATTCTCACCATAATTTGCTTTAAATTAAATGCATAGGCTTAGAACTTCTACCTAAATAAAGGTTACACTAGTATATAGATTATGAGCCCCAGTCCCTACGCTACCCTACTATTCCCATAATTTTGGAAATTTTTTTTTTAAGATATTAAAAATGAAGGCACATAATCTAGATCCTTGTGCTTTTGGAGTAGTGATTCTGGTTTCAGGAGCTATAAGACAAGAATTTGATTCTCATCCAGAGCTATAAAAGTGATTTAAAACAATTCACTATTTAAATAAATATATAGTGGTAACAGTTTACTTCAAATATTAAAATATTATATGGAATTTATCCTGACTAAAAAACTCCCTGATGACGAATGACATAATAATTTTTTCTTTCATCATTTCATCTTATCGACAATCAGCTTTCTAAAGATTTAATGAAAATTTAAATTTATTCATAATAACTCTTCTTTTAATTGAATTCTTTTTAATATTCCTCTCACGATCTAGAAGTTAAAACCTACCCATCGAAATTGCCAAACAAAAAATTGGTACAATCTTTGCGATCTTTCGGCATTGAAGGCCACAAAGGGATAGACGATATTTGTATATAGATACTATTATCCATTCATATTTATTTGAATTAATTGGTATTGAATTATTTTATTGCTCAATTTGGGCCTCTGACCTTTGATTTATGACTTTGACGCTACTCTAAGGGCTCGGGGCTTTAAATTTTTAGTCTTTAATTCAGCCTTTTTGTAAGCTTCTTTTTTTTTTTTTTTAATTTAATTTGTTTATGGAAATTTTAACACAAAAGAGTTAATTATAATATTTTTCCGCTTCTCTTTTCTCATTCCAATTATTCATTGGAATAAATACAATTTAAATCATTAATGATTGAAAAATAAATGAATTCTGTATATATATTGTCTCATTTTATATTATAAATCAATTGGATTTGAAAACCTTTTTCTGATTGTAGATGATGCATTAATTTTAACTTTGCATTATAAATAAATGTTATTGGGTATTGTATTTAAACTCACGTACATTATGTAGCGTCACGTTAAAATAATTTTGATCAATTAATGGGTTCTATTGTATAATTTAAAATAATATATTAAACATAAGCAAAATAGTAAATTTATCCTGGAAATTAACAGAAAATATATGAACTCTATATTGGGATTAAATTATGAATGATTCACAAGAATGGAAGGTATTTATTTTCATAACATTGAAGAAAGGGTGGGGGTGGTTTGAGCAAAGGACCAATATTTATAGAGAGAGAGATGCTAAGCTAATTGGATAGATAGTCGATATCTATTCACCCCATTGGATCGCATTATCTTTTAGGGGGAGGTACGTTACGCCCTATACCCCCCCTCAAAGTAGAAGAAGGGTCGTCCAGGCTGTAATTATTTCACCAGACCCTGAGGGTTTTTTTGGGGTGAAACCCTCCCCCGAATCCGATCGTGCGTAAAAGGGACTTTTCGAAATGCCTGACCTTATTCACAAGGACCCTTGTCAATAGCACTTTATTAAAAATTCTTTTTTTTTTTCACGTTAGTTCGGAAAAATAATATTTTTAATCATAATAAAATTCCTGAGAGCGGTTAACATTTCCATATCAATTTGATTCAAAATATTATATAAGAAAAAAAAAATAATTTAAATGCCATATAAAAAAATAAAAAAAATATTACTCAATAAAAATATCATATGATAAAGTTTAATAATATTTTTACGCATACCAAAAGATACAGTTATTGTCAAAATTATTAAGACAGATTTTTAGTATTATAAACCAAAACTTGGGTTGAAAATAATAAAATGAATCATATAATGAAACTTGAATTTTTTAAATAAATTACTTTTGTATTGAACTTGTTTCTTTTTATATTATATTGACTCCACACACAAAATTAGTATAAAATCTGCACCAAGTTCCATATCTGAATTATTTTATTATATTTTAAATAGTTCTTTTGAGTTATATTTATTAATATTTTGTAATTTAATGAACTCAAATGCCAAATATAAAATAAATTTTTTTATTTTTATTTATTTTTGGCTTTAAACTTGACCTTACACTTATGCCATACTGGTCATTACACTTATTTATTTTTAAAGAATTATTTATCAAAGTTAATTTTTCTTTGCAAAAAATTTTTCATTTATTAATAGGCATCATTAATATATTAATAAGCACTAGGTTAAACTTCGGCCCGGCTTGTTCTTCCTCGCTTAAATCTGTAATTTCCTCCAAATTTCTTTACTATCATCCGGATACTAATCTAAATACTAGCTTGAGATATAGATGATAGAAAATAGAAATTTTTTATTTTCTATTCAAATATATATTCAAGAGCTCTAAGTAAAACTGAGAAATTAATATATTTCAAACAATGCTCGGATATTTATTATTTTCTCAATATCTCTAACCATTTTCTATTTTGTTTTTAGGAAATGATAATCTGATTATATCAGATAATAATGATAAAGAGGCAGATCATAAAATTATTATTATTATTCTGAAGAAAAAAACTCAAAAGCTCACTCCTTGTGAATTTCTAGGCTAAGTTTGAGATTTCTCTTATATTTCTTCTATGCTCTCTCCCCTCTCATTAAGTACCAGGTTTCGCCAACTTCGCTCTAGTTTGTTCTTCCTAGGGCCCATCCCGAATCACTGTTATTTTTCTCCAAAGTTCTATACTATCTTCCTGATACTAATATGAATGGTCCTTTATATAGATAATACAATTTTTTTATTGTTTATTTAGATATATGTTTTAGATTATCACATAAAAAAGTATAATTATATTTTGAATTTCGGTTGTTTTAAGAGTATGGATCTATTTATTTGACCAATAATTTTTTTTAATGTTTAATATGCATTCAAAATAATATATATAAGCAGGTCATTATTTGCGTCCGAAAAATTTAATACGATTTAAAATATTATGAATAATAAATTTGATTCCTTTCTTCTATTTATTTTATTCTTGTTTATCTTTTATTATTTATAGGATTTCTCTTGTTAGTTATGGATTATTCAAATCCTTGTATTTGAGCTTTGATTTGTCACAAGTGTGTTTTTAATCATCATCAAAAAAAAAAATCCTACTGGTGCTTGAACTCATAAAACAGTCGGCCTTGTTCTCCCCATTCAACTATAAATGCGGGTGGATGGCCAATGGGGGCGGAGGCACACGGCTTAATATTAATCCGGAATGAAAAGTTGGGCTTGAGTAAAATAAGACAATCTCAGTGATGTATAATATATATATCTAGGGTTGAAGTTTGCAATGCTCGTGACAGGAGACAAACACTGCCTATTCTGGCCGTCAGTTCCAACGAATGGCCCTGGCACACGTCCGGTCCTGATCCCTATCCCTATCTTTCTATCCCTATCCCTTAGCCCTTATCCTGTGCAATAAACCCCCTCCCTTTGGACCCTGAAATTGCTAAATCCGAGCTAAGTGCCGCGGGGAGGGTGCCAACATTGCTCGCTGGGGGCTCAGGCCAACTTCTGCCCTCCTGCTGCTGCCCCCTTTTTTTATAACACATCTTTGATTTGATTTTTCTTTTTAACACCGTTTGAAAGTTTCCCAATTTGATCAGAATTGAAGAGAAAGAGAGAGAGAGAGAGATGCTAGTGTTGCTGTTTTTCTATCACAAAAAAAAAATACCCACACCATCTTAAAATTCCTTGTTCAACTTTTACAAAATGAGAAATAGATTACTTTATTGTTTATTTATTCATTGGCTTTGCTTTCAAAGTAAAATAAAATTTTTTTTGTGAGTTAGCAAACAAATTAGTTGATTTTGAATATTAGTATCTCATTTTTCAATATAACTCGCTTTGATAAAACGCTTATAAATGAGATAAAATATGTTTATTACTTAAAATGAATATTTAAGTATTTTTATTAGAAAATCTTTAGATTGTACTTGTGTTTTAGAGTCGTATAAACATAATAATAATATAGAAAAAATATATATATGATAAGATTTCGATCATATTTTATTCAATTTGAAACTTGCCTGAATTTCAACAAATCTTTTGCGTGCTAAGGCCCTGTGAGATCAAAAAACAAAATAAGGTTATAAAAGTATGTTTGTATCTGGGTCTAATACCACTTTGTTCTGTTTGATTTCCGGCTCTCTTAAGTCTAGCGTTATGAAATAATTTATCCAGAGATCCCAATTTTGACTTCTTAATCTTTTTTTTTTTAATTTCAAAATTTGTTGACATTTCTGTCCAAAATGTCTTAGTTTGGTCCCTAAATTTGTTATTTAAAGAAAAAAATTCTTGACAAGAAAAATTGGAATCGGAATATGGCTATTAATCAGTCATTTAAACAGTAGTATGGATCAACTAATCGATATAACCGATTTCACTAATATACAAATTTTAAACTTAATAGATTTATAAGCAGGGGTATTGTCTAGAGTTAGTACAAATAATAATAAATAATAGCTGGTGTTTTTTCAGACACCTGACAAAAACAGCGAAATCTATTTTTCTATACTGAATACTGAATGTCATCACTCAACAAATAAAAATTTTTTTTTATTAATTTATAAAAATATTTTATAACGGTACAGACGGACACAATTCACTTTGATAATATAATTTCATTTCAAGTTTTATAAAAACTAGCCATCTGTCAACCATATGAGTATGAAAACAAAAAAGTCAAAATTTCAAAGCGGAAATAATTTTCACTATTAAAGAGTGAGAAATTTTCAAATCAGACATAGTTCAGCTGTCAGAACCGACAGACACTTTATGTCTCCATTCTTCACGTTGAGTTATCGATAAGCGAAAGAGAAAGAGAGAAGGCCGGAAAATGTTCGGGGCATCAGGGAGAGATCTCGTTGAGTAAACATACTCGATAAAGAAGCCTGAATTATCAGGGCAGGGGGGAAGCTTTTGTTCGATATGCGCCATTTCCATAGGGAAGGAAGCCCAGGACGTGCATCTGGCTCAATCAAACTGATATCGGCACAAAGCCAAGGATGGGGGAACCTCCATGTCCCCGTTCTTGACAAATTGGGCCATTCCCTTTCCCCTTTTTCAATCAAACAGAATTTACAAAATAAAACGAATTGTACGACTCTCGAAAATTTTTTTATTAAACTACCTGTCAAACAATATTATATACAAAAGAGAGTAAAAAACCTATTCTCAACTTTAGATGTTTAAAAAAAAAATTCTTTCTAAAGATAATCAAAAATCAACAAATTTTTTTTTTTTCTTCAAAATAATTATATACGTAGATATGTTTTTCAAATAATTTTTCTGCCTTAAAAAGTGCTATTAATTAATAAGATTCTAATCTATATCTAGAAATCATGGTAAATTTATTTATTTATTTATAAAAATTTATAAAATTTTATAGAATATAGAGGGAAAGCTGTATTTGAATTGAGGAAGCTTTTGTTGAAGTTAACGGTAGTGATTTGTTTCTTCCATACCACAAGCATGTCCATGCAAAAGTTGAATTTGAGTCTAGTAGGAGACATTTATGCTCAATAAACTATATATTGACCAGGAACGGACTGGTAATTTTGCATACCCGGCTCGTTGGGTCGATAGAAAATTATGTTATGTTTAAAAGTTTAAAAAATTGTTTTGGTTGTTTTCTTTTAAATTAGAGGTACTTTGAAATTTGAATTAGAGTAATTTAGGGAGAGCAAATTACCTTACCTTTCTTTTTATATTTATATTATATTATATTTATATTTTTTTATTTATAGTATAATTTCCGATTGCTTAGCTACAAAATAAAAATCACCACTTCACTCTATATTTCATAATAGGTATGAGAAAGTAAAAATTTTTGATTAATATTTTTTCATATGCAAAGAAAAAATTTCTTCATCCTTTGTTAAAAACCTGAGAAAAGGGTTTCTTTTTTATCTCTTTCCTTCATTTAATAAAAAAATAAATCAAATGATTAAAAAGAATATTTAAAAATGTATGTATGTACTGGTATACATTAATCATTTGTAATTCCGGTATTAAAAAAAAATTGTTCATTTGTTATAATTATTCCTTGCTGACGAATGAATAAGCTGCCTTTTTATAGTATATACAGTATTTGTGACAGGCCAGCTATAAAGACGGATAAAGAAAGAAAATTTAAGTAACAAAATTATTTTCAATTTTTTTTGATCAGAATGGGCCAGGTAATAAATAAAAATAATCTCTCATACTGAGAACATTATTCCCTTTATTATTATTCTCTTTTTTAAAATCATTCATATTGATTTATTGATTTCGTATTAATAAGTCTGAAACCGCCTTCTGTTGTTGTTAAAGAAAAAAAAAGAACCTCTAAAAATTATTTAATTTGTATTAGAGTAATTTATTTACAAGAAGGTTGATTACACATAAACGTTTTCGGGGTTGGAATTGACTAGTGACTTTTGCGACAAATATATAGTATGTGCGCCTTTTGAGCGGAGCTTAAGCCAAAAGAGGAGAGGAACATTATTACCCTCATACACACTGTTATATTTTAAATAAAAATTTTAACTGCCGATATGTTATTTTTTGAAGTGTTCATGACACTATACCAAACTATTCAATTATTATATATAAAACTTAATTTATATCTCATACATTATTAAATTACACGGATATAAATGCAATGGAAAGAAAAGATTTTATCGCGAATTTCTTCTTTAGGGTGAGTCTAAGTTTCCTTTGAAAGTTAAACTATATTTGTATTATATGTATGTACACTTATGGACACTATTTAAAGGAAAACTAAAGAAGAGTTATTTGGGAGGATAGAGCCAAAGGAGGAGAGGGACACTACCCCAAAGTCCCATTGCTAACCAACCTAAATTTAAAAAATCTTGTGTGATGGCCGCACATCACACAACTTCCTCTTATCTAAGATAAGGAAAATTGTGGGTGAAAAAGAGTTGGGAAGGCCACAAATTTTTTTTCGGGGGGGAATAAGGGTTAATACATTTCAAAGACAATATAATAAATAATTGATTTATGAATTTTGGGACAATTAAAAAAACTAAAAAAGTACATCAGTAAAGCACTGGTACTCTTTGGCCGAAAAGCCTCGAAGTGCATGCGACGAGGATACCTAGCTTAAATATAAAATTTTACCCTTGAAGTTTTTTCGTTTTTGAGATCTTTTTCACAGATACACACAAACATATCAGAGAGAGATAGAGAGGCAGACAGACCATTTTGCGAAACTCATTTTTTTAGACTCCGTGGATCTCAAAATGTGTATTTCCGTCGAAATCTTGACATCGATTTTTTTGCGATCGCAAATTCTCACTTTATAATTCATATATAGGTACGAGAAAGTAAAAAAATTGTATTTATGTTCTTATGTTTTATATCAAACTTTTTGATTAATAAATATAAATAAAATTAATTTATTTTAAATTACACCGTTTATAAAGAAAGAATTGCGAAAGAGGAAATTTTGGCCTGAATTTCTTTCTCGCTGCTTATTCCTTATGCAACTAAGGTTTTATTTTCTAATTATTATAACTTATCCATCCCACAATTATCAGTATTATAATATAATATACAAGTAACATATATAAGTAAAGACGGAGTCTAGATGGCCTCAGATGCCGAATAACAAAAAAAAATACAAGAATAATTTCATGCGTAAAATATATATCTTATTTTTACTGCCATCTAAGAAATCCCTTTCGAATTACACATCACAAAAAAAGCATGCAAATAATTATTTATTAAAAATCAACATTTTATATTATCTTTTTAGATATAATCTTTTATATAATAATTTGGAATTGTCTAGTTAGACCCTTTATGGAGACTTGATAACTAGTTTATTTATTAATTTTCTTTTAATTTGATAATTCTAATCTCATTCAACCACACTCTCATAAATGAACAAGTATTTTGATCACTGAATTATTCACGAATTCTATTTTATTTTTCATGTATTTATTTTTCTTTCTCTCTCTTCTCTCCTGGGATTAAAATTCAAACACGAGTCGGGCTTTTATTTATCGCAGCTGTCTAACTTCTTATCTGATTAGTGAAGGGTATCTCTTTTGGGTATCTGAGGGCACCGATAAAACAAGATCCAAACGCTTTTCAGCCGAGCTATCGGATCTGCCATTCCTGTCGCTATTTGACTTGATCTTTGAGCTCATTTGAAATATGTCAAAGAGGAGATGGAATTAAAAAGGTGCCACACCTCGAATATAAATAATGAATATGTGTCTTTTGAAAAAGACCCCTCAAATTACTAATCTCCTCTTTTGAATCATTATTCTATTTTTATAAATGACTGACTGCCTGGCATTGAAATCAAATCGTTCGCTCTTTCAGATAAGGATTTATATTATTTTATGACATAAAATAAAAGCTTTCCTTAAAATATTTATTATTTCTTTAATAAAACTTGTTCAATCAGAGAATTATACAATTAAATTTTATACGTTTTTTTATAAGAATAGTTTAGCTTTTCCCTAGAAAAAAAAAAAAAAGAAAATTTATTAGACATTTCAAAATATTAATTTTCTTTTTTATAGGAATACAAATCATCAAATTAATTATTTTATATATCAATTTTTATTATATATTTATTGAAAAAATAAAATTGTTCTTAATTAATTTTTATAGTTATATAAAAAATGAATGATATATAGACAATTCCCATTATAAATTAAAAACTTCATGCATCGGTTCATCAATCTTTGATAATTATCAACAAATAAAATTTTTTTCTTTGTTAAATTATTTTATTATTTTCATTAATAGTCTACCAATTTTTATATATTTATTTTAATTTTAAAAATTTCAAATTCAAATATTGTAAGTGGATGGCGACCATGGGTTACCTGACCTGAGGCTGGCATTTCTTCTTTTGCTTCAAGCCTTCCCCATCAAGATCATCTTGCTTTTTCTACCGGTCGCGTGTGACCCCAAAATTTTAGGATAATTGGTATAATTTTGAAAATATCTTTTTTGTTTTTACTTTTTCACACGCTTGTTCACCCATCCACTGTTTATTTGTGCTGTGCCGGACTTGACTTTACCGATCCTGGTAGCATTCTTCACCCACGTCCAAGGCCGCCTGCTTTATTAGAATTCTTAATAGTGTAATATAAATTATTCAGATTCCTAATATTATCTAGTTTCATAATCGAAGAATCTAAGTTAGGTTCCCGCTTCCGAATAGACTGCTAATTAGTAATTCATTTAAGTAACTATTAATATATTTAACTGTATAAACGGTTATCCTCTATTCATATAAATATTTTAACAAATTGGATGGCGATAAGGAGCCTCAGGATGTTTTTATAGATTCATCTCGAGACTTTTCGAGCTAAATTTTCTTTCCCATGTATTTTTATTCAATTTATGGGAAAGGCTTAAATGGAAGGGTGAACATCAGAAAAGACAAGGACATTTTAAATAAATCGACCTTCTATTTAACTTGCAAACTAGATAAATAAAATAATTTTGCCAATCTCAGATGAACCCGGACGAATGGGCAGAACTATCTCCAAAAGCCAAAAAAATAAGTAAATAAGGAATATAAACAAAAAAAATTAAAATGAGCTTAATAAGAAACAATTTCAAAAATGATCAAAATGTTTATATTCTTAACAACAGAAAACTTATCTTCCTTCCACCCACCCCCCCGCTTCCATACAAAAAATAGAATGTTTACTTCATTTCTTAATTGAATTTTCCCCAATTATATTAAACTTGCGAATGTTTATAACGAGTTTATAATTAAATTGCAAGATTTTTCTGATTCTAATCATCTCCACAAATATTCTTCAATACTTATCTGTTTTTTTTTTTTCTAGTTCTTTTGTGATCTTGACCAACTTGGACTTACTGAGTTTGACTTTTTTCTTGAACATTTATCAAAATAAATCTTTAATGATCGACTGAGAAACTGCCGGTCAAATAAATAAGGAGGGGGTCGAATTGGTGTTGTTCCAATTTTAGAGTATATACACAACGGACAATGTATTATTGATTCGAAAAAAATTTCAATCTTATTCTCATGGTAACAAAGAGTTTCAACCAAAAGAATCTGTTGTCCAATATTGATTGACTTTGTTAAAATATTTTTTAATATATTTAATATCCCACTATAAAAAAAAGTTTCAAAATAAGTTTTACCATTCCATTCAAATATTTTCTTCCTTTACTTTTCTAATGGTGTAAATATATATATATATATATATTATAAAGTAATAAATAAAAAGGAAAAATATAAATATATATTTATATTTTATATATTAATATATATTTATATTTTTTCCTTTTTATTTATTACTTATAAAATATATAAAATTGTGATTTTTTTATAGTTAGAACTATATAAATTAAAAAAAAAATGAGATGGATAGTAACCAATTGACTTATTTGCTGATTTTATTTTTCAAATTTATCGTCTCTAAACTATGTTCCTGTTCTTAGGAGCCAAAGAAGATTAAATATACCTCTTGAACAATAAAATATCGTTTTAAATTAAATATTCAGAGAATAATTAATATTGGAGAAAAAATCATAGGATTTTTGTTCACAGTTAATTCAAGAGCTGTCCACCGCGCCGGCCCCCACCGCACCG
>JAAAKE020161902.1:0-30335 GCA_010014785.2 Anisolabis maritima
GAAGATTTTAAATCCTTTCTAAATCCCTGAATTTATGTTCTTTTTCAAATTTTGAGATCATCGCTAATCTCTATTATCCGTGATGAGTTATTCATGTGTTTGAAAAATGAACAGGTCTTAAGTGTTCATCGTACTTTAGTTAATTAATAAAGGAAGTTTAAGTTAAAATAAAATTTAGATTCAATTTAGTGAAATATTGGCCAATTGGGAAAAAATGGCTAAAATGACTTCCAATGCCCAAATATATAGGGATCTTATGATGATCTTCGCAACACAACACACTAAATTTTTAATTAAAAATTTTTTATTCCACTTTGCAATCGATTGATGGGATAAAAATATGGCCTGCAAAACACTCAAGTATTGGGATAATATATTAATTAATTTTTTTTGCACTCGATTGTAGCTCCATCTCAGCAATCTTGAAGTGACCATCCTCTAATTAGTTCCCGTTCTTAAACGAAATGCCCAATTCCACTGCATGCAATCAACCAATCAGAATTGCCCAGAAACAGATGCCATTTATAGACGACTATTTTGCATGATATCCATGATGTGGATATGTAAATATTCTACGTTTCTTTATAATTTTTTAACATTTATTATTTTCTAATCTGATTTGATGTGTAATTGATTGTTCCAGTGCCCGGCGATGACGAGGTCCTGGAGTCAGAGGCCGCGCACCTGAGCGTTCCCATTTGCTTTCGCCAGCACAGTATGGCGCGGCGGCGGCCAACGCTTGCGCTCGCCGCCGCGCTGTTGCTGCTATTTGTGTTGCATGCAGCCACTGCTCAAATACACACATGGGATGCAACATGTCCAGAAAAGTGCAAATGCATGTGGCTTAGTGGCTCCAAAGGCGCCGAGTGCAACGCCAAGGATCTAATTACCATCCCCGTTGGATTCAGTCCCGAGATTCAGGTAACTAACTCAACTTTTCACTTATTATTAATTAGGTAATTAAAGTTGGAATATATTAATAAATTCAGAAGTGCTTCTCATATATTTGTCCGAGTACGAAGGTAAATTTTTGGGCCAACTTATCCAAATTTTTTATTTCCTCTGACGCTAAGCGCAAAATGAGTAGGAGTGCCTGCATCGCATTTCAAAAATCCGCCTCCCATATATTCCTATGGAATAACGTCAACTGGAACGGATTTTTCATTGCGATCCGCCTCATTTGACTTATTTTACTGCTTTTTTTCAGTATTTATTTTAATTTGAGGTGTTAGTTTTCAGATATTTCAGATACCTTAGGCGGCACCTCTTCCTGACTTTTACCAGACATGCTCAGTACCACAATTAAAATAAAATAAAAAATTAAGAGGTCTTTAAGCCTTAAAGAATAAACTAAGCTGTGAGGTGAAATCCATTGAAGAGCCACCTTTATAATTAAAATTGTCCTGTCCCTTGGTACAGAGCTAGAGGTCTTCACGTACCAAAGGTCAGAGGTTCGCTTCCCGTCCTGAGCGACAAAAATTTATTTAAATTACATTGGCTCCCAATTAATTTAATTAAATAAGGACGGAGTCTAAATGGCCTCAGATGTCGAAAAGGACTTAAAAAATAAATAAATAAAATTGCTGGTAATAAAACGTCTTTTTCCTTCAAAATAACTCCTCAGCACTATCACCTAAAGAGGATATTGTTGTTATTTAAAGACATAACATTTAAGCCTCCTTACTTATTTATCTCTTATATACGGTATTTTATATTTCCCTTAAAATTTTTGTATTTCCCCTTAACAATTTGAGGCTAGTAATGAGTCACCACCTTAAAATATTAAGTAATTAAGTATTCATATATATAATTTTTTTGCATTACCGGTACTTACAATTTTATAATTTTACTTTTGTATATTGGTGTCCCGCATGAAAAAATAAAGTGAAAAGGGTTTCACCACTCTTAAAAGATTGTGAACCAATGTTTTATATAATTGTTTATTTATAAAATGTGTAGTCAATTTTGATTAGCGTTATTTATTTTCCCTGAAGATGTCATAAAGCAATAGGTAAAATGTCAGAGAAGGTAATGAATAAAATAATAAAAACTTCTGCTCTATTATTAATTCATTAATAATAATTAATTTTGAACCTTCTCAAAAAAGAAAAAATATATATTCCTGTTATCCTTTAAGATGTTTCATCCGAATTCCTGGCCACAGATTTCATGTTGATGGAGCGGAGGGCAAACTTTTTATCATTACAATTTTGAAATGTATTTACCTAATTCACAATTATTAAAATTCTGTTCTGAAGGGGAGGGGCTCTCTATAACTTTTATACTTTTCCATATGACATAATTATGCAAGGATAGAGAATATCCTGAAATAGAGGCGTTTTCTCATAAAGAGAAAATAGAATTTATTTTTTTAATTTTTTTTTATTAAGACTATAAGGGGAGATGATAATTCTCGATGCAAACAAAAAAAAATTATCTTTAAAATTAACATCTCAGGTGACAGGAATAAGTTTATTGAATAGCAATTTTCCCTTCAATCACTATCAATGGTACCAATTCATGTATTGCTGGTAAAACTTTGGGAACACTAATTCATTCTAAAATTGTCTATAGGCAACTTTTTGACAAAAAAACACACTCATCCCTCAAAAAGCTTTCTATCTATACCTTGTAATAGAAAAACAAACAGGTGGTTCATCATCAATGGACACGTCTAATTCTATTACTTTCTCTTTAGAAGACAAATTCGATTTTTTTTATTTACTCATGTCCTTTAAGACTACACAATTGTTATAAATTCAATTTAAACGCTTTTTGTCTCTTTATTTATATTCCCTACATGCAAAATAACAAAATAGAGAGAAAAATTTCATTAAAATTCGCATCTAACAACGAATTTATTATTATATTATCTAACTATTCATTTCTAAGACGTAATATAAAATAAAATTATCTATATTTTGCCGAGTATTATTTAAGATTTTTCTGGAAAAAATTTCACCATGCATAGCGTGCGCTTTTGTTCTTCTTGGGTTATGTGCAAATTCAAATTTCGGATTTCATTTATTTGACTGCGCCGATTTCCAGTAGATGGCATTGAAGGATATCTCAAAGATATTGAAAACATTATTTGTGTACATATTTTTAAAGGTGACACTTCTACGATCTTTAGAAACAAATAACTATATTGAAGCTCACTTCATGTGAAGTGAAAGCAAAAAAAATAAAAACAAATAATTATATATAAAAATGGATTGGACATTGGATCCCACCACAATAGAGCCGGATTTTTAATCAAATCAGCTATAATAAAAAATAATTTTATAAAATATAAAACAAATATTTTCAAAAAATTAATAATAATAATAATAATAAAATAAAAAATAAATAATTTAAAGAAATAAATGGAAATCCCGCTAGGTGGGCCTATACGGTG
This sequence comes from Anisolabis maritima, assembly GCA_010014785.2. NCBI lineage: Eukaryota > Metazoa > Arthropoda > Insecta > Dermaptera > Anisolabididae > Anisolabis > Anisolabis maritima. The sequence continues at coordinate 3,398 of JAAAKE020161902.1, forward strand.
AAATGAAAAATAAATAAGGACGGAGTCTAAATGGCTTCAGATGCCGAAAAATTAAAAAAAAATTCACTTCTGCAAATATATTGAATAACGATCCTGAAATAGTATAACAATAATATGATATCAATATGGGCTAATTTTGCCGATAAAAAATATATCAAATTGTCGTGATCAATGTTGTTTTAGTGCTGTGTCGGTTCTGTTTCAGTATGGGTCGGTCTAGTTACAGTTTAGTTCTCTTTGGTTTTCGCCTTATTTTCTAAGAGAACAGAACCGAAAGGACATCTGAACTGCCGAGGAGACCCCTACAAGTTGTTTTAAATATAGTGGTTAAGAAATTTTTTTAATCTAATGGAGAACTGACCATTACTTTATCGAAGGACGGGACCCCTTGTCTCAGGGTAAAATTTACCAATTGTTTTAAATAAAGTTGTTGAATATTTTTGTTTATTTAAGGACAAATTATTTTATTTCAACTACAAGATTATGCCCAAAAAATTATAATTATCGGGAAAAACAAACCTTATTAAATTATAAATATCAAAATTATCTAAAAGATAGTAGATATTTATTCCTCCCGCGAGTAGATCAACATGAAGTGAGCTTCAATATAGTTGGATGTTGGATAAATAAACAAACTTGTCAATCATTTTCCTACTATATTTTATTTATTATCAAGTAATTTCAACCAAAATTACTTTGTACACGTTTATTGGGCTGATAAATACAATGGAAAAAGAAAAAACCCTAAAAAGTAAACTTGAAAAATTTTTTTAAGTCGTCTTTATATTTATTTTATATTTTCGTTATTCTTGCAGATTTCTGGACCAAATGGGTTTTCCGACAACTTTTTTAGGCTAGTAAAAATAATAGACAAAGAAAAAAAATCTTGACATATTCTTCCATTTAGCCATTTTTGTCTCTGATACATCTTTTTTGAGCGTTCAAGCGAAAGGTCAAAGTGTCTTTAATACAATTAGAATTTTTCTAGCTGCCGTAATATATTTTTTTACAATCAGTATAACCATTTTTTTTCCTTTTATTTAAACAAATAAATAAAATCATATATCCGTTTAAAAATTTTAATTAATTTTTTTCTTTTTATTAAAAAAGTTAGTTTTAAAATTCAATGTAAAATCGTCATTTTTAAATAATAAATTCAGGTTAGCACGCATAAACAATAAAACAACTAACTTTAAGGGTGAATATATATATATATATATATTATTAAATATGGAAGTTTATAGCAAAATTTATATCTCTTTCAAGTGTAAACAAATTTATTATCATTTGCAATTTGAATAATGAATTGTTCAAATACTCAACCCCGAGTTCTTGTTAATCTATCTCTCATCTTCCAACGCCCCCCAAATCCACTAAAAATTCATACATAATATTAATATTTAAGTGAAATATTTGAATTGCTATTTACATATTAATTCTTTTAAATTTCACATTTTCTTTATCACTTAAATTTTTCAAAATATACTTAGAAACATATTTTTGTAATCAAGCCAAATTGTCAAATTGACATTGCATTGTTTGTTGACCACTTTATTATGGTATTATATATTAAAATGTCTGAATATTTATCATAACTAAAATATATTTATAATTGTTTAAAGTCTATATGGCCTCAAATGCCGAAAAGACAAAAAAAATGTATGTATTATATATTAAAAATTTGAATTTGAACCAATAGTTGTATAGTTTATTATATTTAAAGATTTTTTTATGCCTCACAAATACTAAGAAAAGTACTGTTTATTATCTAAATTAATTCGCTATGTTTTGTTCTAATCGTACTTTATTTTTCACTCAATTGAAAAATAGCATATTTTTTTTTTTTTGTATTAAAAACTTATTGTAATTCCAATTTAAAACAGGTCAAAAAATAACAAAAAGATCTATTCATTCAATGAAACAAAATAACAAAGGCAGATAATTATTTTTTCCTAGTGAACACAAGGGTACTAAACATTTGTATATATTTCTTTTATTAATAGCTATATCGGCTGAAACATAAATTATATTAAGATGAAATTTATTATTATATTGTAGAAGGGACTAGGGCCACAGTCAGAATATTATTTTAAGACAGTCAGGAGGCTTAGAGAAAATAAATTTATATCAATATGAATAAAGATAATTAAATGTGGCTCCATTAATTTTGAATAAATTTTATTTGATATAATAGTAAAACAAAGATGATATCGAATAAAAATTAAACAAATTTTGAATATTTCTTTTTGCAAAGGATCATCATTCTAGTAATAAATTATTTGTACCTTTAGTTTAAAATAAATTCTAAAAAAAAATATAAAATCATATTTTCTGATATTAACCAACAGCGTTTAGTTAACCCTATATTTTTCTCTATTATATTATATATTTTGAGATTTCAGAGGGGTGCTTTGAACCTTGCTATTCCTCCTCCCCCCCCCCTCCCCCCATATATATACTTAAACCAATGAGTGTGCTAAACAGAGCTTAATTAGTACTAAAAAAACATGGCATAATTTATTTTAAAAGCACCTAATCTCCACCAAATTTTATTCTTCAGTTCCACTACTTGTAAAATTTTATCAGATTTTATTTTAAAAGAAAAGTCCTCTGAATATAGCTTAGACCTTTCATTTTTTTCCAAATTTTTGCTCTTTCAGCGTCAATATTATATTCATAATTTATTTTTGTTATTTCCATGGATATCTTTGTAAAAGTCATAGAGGTAGAAAAATTCTTTGATATTTAACTTCTTAAATCCCGACAGTGTATTTTCCTATGATTACAATTTATATAGTAATTCCAATTCCTTTCAGAAATTCAAATAATAAAAGAGAAAAGAAATGACTTGCTTTTTATTTTCAATTCAATATTAATGTTTATTTGTTTTGTTTAGGTGCTGGAATTAGAAAAAAACCCAATAACATCGCTCGGCGAAAAGGCATTCAAGAGAGTGGGTCTAGTGAACTTGCATAAAATTAAACTCCGCGAATGCAAAATCGACTATGTGGATCCGAAAGCGTTCCAAAATCTGGAGATCCTCATCGAGCTCGACATGTCGAATAATAACATCAGATCTCTGGATCCACAATTGTTCCAGGGTCTCGTTAAATTACGGGTCGTCTTGCTCAATAAGAATCCTATTACGGAGCTCGCCGATGGCCTTTTCTCCAATCTTCTCCATTTACAAAAAGTGGAATTCCGAGATTGCCAATTGCGACATGTCGCACCCAATACCTTCCGTGACGTGCCTAAATTACAACACGTGATTCTTTCACAGAACAATTTAACTACAATGCAAGTGGGATCATTAATACACTTGAACAAATTGAACAATCTGGCCTTGGATGGTAATCCATGGGTCTGTGATTGTCACCTCTGGCCATTTTTAAATTGGACAGTGCTTCGAAACTTATATGTTTACCCTACGTCTTGTGATAAGCCAGAAAAATTACGAGAGCGCAATTGGTTCGATCTAACTGTGAATGATCTTGCATGTCGGCCCCAAATTACACATATGTTTGCAAGCAAATCGGGAGTGATCGATGATCAAGAGGATGTGACCCTCATATGTCGTGCCGAGGGACAACCACCCCCACAAATGAACTGGGTTCATAATAATCGGGTACTCAGCAACGAAAGTAGGAGACACTATGGCTCCAAGTGAGTTATCTGCTATCACTCTTTTCTTAATTATTTAATTTTGAATTTTTTAAATAATAAATAAGCCCTACATTTTCTTTTAATAAGAAAAATTCAAAATTAATATTGTAATTATTTTAATGCATAAAAGAAAACGGAATATTTTTCTATTTTATTATTGCTATTTCGGATATATAAATGTAGAATGTCTCTTGACCATACTCAGCACAAAATATATTTACCTAAATAAATATAATTGCACAACAGTTAAAGGACTAAAATATATTGCCTGGATTCATTCCCTTGGGAAATGGATGTCTAGTTGGGGCCTTCCATATGATTATTTTAATTTAGGCAATATATAGTGAAAATTATTCTAATCTAAACTATGTATTTCAAATGGCATTTTCACTAAAGAAAAAGTTAAAGTTCACTCTCACTTATTCGTAGGATTTTTGTATGTACGGTTTTTTATGAGTCAATAAAGAAGTCTTTAAGTTAAATAGAGATTGGCAGGCAACATGCGATGATATTTCAAAAGGCAAATGAACATTATTCGATTGACGGATGTTGATAATTTAAAAAAAATTTTTAAAGAAATAGATTTAACAATATAATCAATATAATCAATTGTTTACTGTAATATAAATTGCCTTTGGAATATCTTTTGTGGTTTTAAAAAATAACAAGTAATTTTTTTATTTTTCCTAATTTGTTTGTTGAAAAATTATAGAGAATTTTCAGGAGGGTAGCGGAGTAGTGAAAAGGCACCAAGTGATAAATAAAATATTATTTGATTTCGCTTTATATAAAGTATCATCAGCCCTAAATTTTCTTTTAATAAGGGAAACGTTTTTAATTTAATTTAACAATAAAATTTCTAAGATTTGATTACTAATGCAGGATTATTACCAATAAATAATAAAGGCCATTTAATTTGTCATCGAAATATTCTCGAAATAAATAAAATTACTTAGAAATTGTTGTAGTAAAATTTTGTTTTAGTTTGATCCAAAGAAACTCTTATAAAAGTACAAATAAATTAGGAAAATATTTTTTGTTTATTAGAAAAAAGTTGAAAAATTGTGATTTAAAATTTTTAGACAAAAACTGCTATGGCCAACTCCTCAAAGAATCTTGATCTATCTTGAAGTGTTAATAGTTCATCAATTTTTGACCCGTCTACAGGAAATAGAGATTTATTTAACTCATAATCTTTAATCTTTTCTTATTTTCTTCCTATCGACGGGTCTGTATATTTCAATCTATTTTTTTCTGTTCACAAACTTACCGATAGACTAGCTGTGTATTCGTTGATTCGTAATACAACTATTCTAAATATATTTACCTTTTTAGTATATTCTCGTTAAAAAATAGTCTTAGAAATTGGCTCATAATCTAAAAATATGATATAGCCCTACTAAAACTTGATCAAAGTGAATTTAAATTTTAAGTCTCTCCCGGCACCTTTGAATACACTAGAACAAAAATAATATTTATAAATTTTTTATGAACTTATCTCAAACTTTATTTTTTTTTTTCAAATGAAAAAAAAAATTAATTTAATTATCTATTTTTGAATTGAAACTTGATTTTTTTTTGGGATTTCATCTCATTTAAACTGTTTTAATCAGTTAAATATTAACTCTTTTATTTATTTAATTAAAAACTCAGTTTAGAAAATTCAGGAAGTTGGTTGGTCGACTTTTTTTATGCCTTTGTCATTATTTAAAATGTAATATTACAATACTAACATTTTACTTAAAGGAGATAAATCACATTAATTATTCAAATTTTAAAGCCTCCATCTTTTTATACCGATCATTGCAATGAAATTAGGTATCATTATTTTATTTTTATGAAATTAAAAATTAAGATTAAAAAATAACTGAAGATTAAGATTAAGATTCTTTTCTTAAAATCGAAATCAAATCTTTCAAGATAGAAATTTATTTTTAAATATAATGGTGCCACTCTCAAAAGTCCTAATTAGAAAAGGAATTATAAGCCGTGTTTTCCACATCTCTTGAAGGGTGAAACGCCCTTGGGATTGGTTGGAGGGGAGGCATTTTTTAGTTCTAACAGTTTTAGAGTCGGGATAAACCTTGCAGAATAGAACGGATATAATTACTATTTTTGGTGATTTAATTCAGAATTGTGTTACTCAGACAGGTTCAGGTATCTTGAAAAAAAAATTTGGGGGGGGGGGGGGGGCTCATTAAATTTCTTTTAAATGTTGAAAATTTGACCTTTTCGGGTGGGCCCCCCCCAGAAATGAAAATTGGTGTTAATTTTTTCCAAGTACTTGAACCTTGTTATTGTTTGCTAAAAAGTTCTTCCAGAATTACTGGTTGCTTGAAAAAGTAAGAACTTCCATTACAATAAAGTATTTTAAAAAAGTAATTTTACTGCAAGTAAAAAATATTTTTTAATAAATATTTATATACTGGCAACAGTATTTATTGATATATTTGTTTTCATTTTTCTTTTTATTTCTAAAAAAAAATTCATTTTAAATTTTTGGTTTAGCATTATTATTATTATACGATATTAATTTCTTGATCATAAAATCCTATGTAGTTTATAGGTTATTTTGCTTTCACTGTTAATGTATATTGTATATATAAACTTGATTGATTGTCTGTTGACAGATTCTCGGTCTCATCGCACTCGCTCTGGGTGAACCTGACGATCCCGAAGGCCCGTAGGGCTGATTCAGGCACGTACATGTGCGTGGTGGAAAGCAACGGTGGCATTGACGAGCGTAATTACACGCTCGACGTCTCTGATTCGGGTGGAGGTGGTTTATTAGGCTCTGGGATGAGTGGCCCTGACGCCTTACCGCTCATTCTTGGCCTCGTCTGCTCCGCTGTGTTCATTATCGTCGTGTTGCTTGTACTTCTATGTGTATGTACATTAAAACGAAGACAAGCGTCCCGGGGTAAGAAACAGACTGACCCCATTAAAAATCCGGAGAGCAATGGACACTCACCACACGATGGGTCGTATCCGGACACGGCGTCGGAACAAGGCAAGAGTTTGCTGGCAAATCCGGTTGAGAAGCCTCCTAGAAGGATTGAGATGCAGCCGTTGGTGTCGGGAACAGCAACAGAGTTGCCGCACAGCAAGGGGTCTCTGCTCGAGGGCAGTGTCTTTGGTGAGTGGTGTCCGTGCGCGATGAGTCCCTCCCGAAGGCGCTGACCGCCGTTCGCCACCGCCTCGCCATCAAATCCCAAACCTACTCTCATCGGCATCATCGCCACTCGCTTGCATCCTTTAATAAAACTACTCCAGAAAAATATTGTGCGACTATAATGAATTAAATGGCAGAGAGAATATACTTTAGGATGGGTTTCCCGTGCAAATAGTCTTATCCGCGTGCTTTTGTCATCTGTCTTGTACGAGCTTATCCAGTCTACGAACTAGGTTTCGCAAAGTTTCTGCCCAAATTTTTTGGGGCTAAAATAAATTTATAAAATTATCAACGTAGTTAATGTTTGGAGTTTTATTGAATTAGATATTACTTCTCTTTAGTTATCATCATCTTGTCCTGTCCTGACTCAATCAACTCAACATAAGCCACTTCTATTTCAAGCAAGTTTTGGAATATTCATTTAATTATTTGAAATTTTTTCTAACGGTTACTAAAGTGTTTTTATTTATTTTATTATTTACAACCTTAATATTCTCGATCGGTAAATAAAAATCTATTCGGCGTTTTTAATATTTTCATTGATATTTAGCAGCATGATTTGTTGTTCAATATATAAAAAAAAATCAATTTTGATTTTCAAAAGAGAGTTGACTATAAATATTTTTCATTATTATGAAATAAATAAAGGAAATTTTTTTTTCATATTCAATAATAACGATTCCCATAAATCACCATTTCACTCGAAAAGAGTTGAAAACTAAATTTCGTTTTTATTTCATGTTTCAGAATAATTCCATACTTTAAAAAATATATTGATAAAACGTAACGACTTACTTGATGAGTTTTATTATGATCAGGAATAGGAAAATATTTATAAAGAGGATATTCTCTCTTCTAAATATACTTACCTTTTTAGTATATTCTTGTTAAAAATAGTCTTAGAAATTGGCTCATAATCTAAAAATATGATATAGCCCTACTAAAAGTTGATCAAAGTGAATTCGCTCTACAGACAATTCGAACTCAGTCATTTGATTATAAATAAAAGATTAAGAGAAATGAGATAAAATAAAAACTTCTAAAATTCTCAATTAAATTGTTCCTGGGAAAGTTTTTAAACTATTTGCTTACTTACCCGTATATTTTGAATTCCACATGAAATATATGTCTATTAATAGAATAAAAATATTTAAAATAATGAAAATACTACTAATAGATTTTGGTTACTCAGAGAAGTAATTTTCTTGCGATTTAGCGTTGGTTTCTACTTTAAATTGTCAGAGATGTGGAGGGAAAAAGTAATATACAAGTCAAGTATTTTTTACAAAGCAACATTTCAAATCTTCGGTTCTTTCATTTCCTTTTCAAAATCAAAAGATTATGATAACTCTAAAAATTTTCGAAGATTCATTATATATTCATTATTATTTAATATTAAATTTTTTTTTTTTTTTTAATATTCAGGCATAACCAGTTTTTGCTTTAATATCAGGCTCACCTTGCTTTTTTGAGAAGAAACTTCATAACCTTTTACTTAGCAGTATGGTGGCTATCACCCCTGACATACTGAAATCTGATGCGATTCCTAGATCTGATTCAAGATTCCAACTTACGAGATAAAAATTGGACAATGGTAACCAGAAGTTTATAAAACAGAAAAAACTAAATTTTTATTCCTCATTATTAAAAGTAACTCATGTCGACTTTTCGGAAGACGCTTTCTACCTTCTTCAGGATTTCAGTGTGAAGACACGTTTCTTGTCCTTTTCAATCTTCTTTTCACACTATCTTGGAAGACTCATTTTAAACGTCAATAGTCACCTTTAATAAAGACCTAAAAAGGAAACCTTTTTTTTTTTTTTTCAAATTTATAAACTTTTGGTTGTCATCCATCCTCCATTGTTAATACATATCTCTATTATCTATCTTAATTTCATTCTTATTTATTTAAAAGGACAAATCATAAGAAACAAACTGGAGTAGTTTTCTTAAATGACGCTCACATTCTTCCTCTATTTTCATCGCACAATCACGATAATTTTTAGGGAACTTTAATTTTGAATCATGTAGATCTAATTAAAATAAAATTAGATCTAGGATTTTTAAAAATTAAATTCTCCCTTTAAATTTCTGGGCAAAGTTGACACAAAATTCCATTCTTCGTCATCTCTCACCCTCTATCATCATTTTAAGAGAAAAATTTCTTCTATATTCTTTTTTTAATTTTGCCTCTCGTATTTTTTTCTTCTTTATTTATTTATCATCTTTTCCAAATATAAATAAAAATTCGAATAACCAAATAAATTATATCTCATCTTTTTTTTCTAATAATATTTTTTTATGTTAATATAATATTAAAATTGGCATGTTTTGAATGATTTGAATTATTAATTTAAAAATGGATTTTCTCTTAGTTATTATATTAATACGGCTTAGAAATTTTTTTTAATTCATGTCTTTTTTTCATATAATAGAAATAATAATAAAATATGATAAAAAAAATTACCTCTTTAAAAATGTCATTTATTATTCAATCTTTTTTTTTTTTTAATAGTTAAAAATGTTTTTTTTTAACTAATATTGTTGATTATAAATTACACTCATTTCTTGTTTGACGCAACAATTAATTGAATTCCTGATATTTTTTTTATTATTTAACAAAATTTGGAATTTATAATATTTAACACAAAACAAAGCCTGCCCTTTGATGCTGAGATAGAGGTCTTGCCTCACGTACCAAAGGCAATGGTTCGCTTCCCTTAGTGAGCGACAAAAATTTATTTAAATTATATTGCTAATAATAATGACGGAGTCTAAACGGCCTCAGATGCCGAAAAAAGACAAAAAAAAAATATAGCATTTTTAGTTTATCATTATTTTGCAAAAAATCTTTGCAGTCATTATTAATTATATTTTGAAAAAAAATTATTCTTCTTCCAGGATCTTTGAATTTCTAGTTCATTTCCTCCGAAGATTCTTGTTAAGAGAAGTTCAGAGTAGTAGTCAGGAAAACGGGAAGATGCCGTGGGATTTTTAATTTTACTTAACCTTACTTTTCTTCATTTCAAACAAACAAAAACCCAATAATTTTATTTCACACTATATCAATCATATAATTATAATTATATATGATAAAATTAAACAATTAAACAATTTCAAGAGCGCTGGATAAAAGACGAGAGTCTGAAGCCACAGAAAAATTATTGTATATATTATTTCTATTACAGCGCCTAGAGCGCAAATGTAATTATATTTGTAAATTATGTGTAAAATAAAAATAATAATAATAATAAAAAATAAAAAATAAAAAATAAAAAAATAATAATAGCCCTGTTGGAGAGGCGAGGGGCATCTCACTCTCAAAAAGAAGCATCTGGAATTGGTCTTAGTTACAGAAATCGGCGATTGCGTTTGTTTTGGTGTGTGCCTTGAGTGCACGATGCACCAGGTATTAAACGGGGAATGTCTTTTCTTGTTAGGACTTGAGGGTTTTTATGCTTTTAATTAAAGGCTTTTCCCTCAAAAAAAAATTCATAATGAAATTTTTTTATTAAATATGTTTTTTTAATTTTTAATCATTCGGATATAATTATATATTCAAAAAGGTGAAGGAGGGGGTTAAATACAAAATATTTTAATTTTAATTTTTCTTCTCAAATAATTTCTAGCTTTCAAAATCCACCTGACTCTAATTTTCATTTTTTTAATAAATAAATGCTCTCCCCTCTGGGCCCTTTTATTTCTTTTTAAATATATCTTTTTATGTGCAATGACATATAAAACAAATATTTATTATTATTTAAATTAATACATAAAACTATTACAAGAAATGAATGTAATTTTTATTTTTTTATTTTTCCTAAAAAAATATTTGTAATTATTTTTACTATAATTTTTTTCTATTTTTTTTATTAATTTTTTACTAACAATACTTATTTTTTAGTGAATGTTATTTTCGTGATTTATTTAATAATGTTCATTTAATATCCAAAATAATTTATGGCACATTTTTATTTCGTCTAGAATTTTTATTTATATTTGTCTCTAATATACTTTATACTTATATATATATACGAGTTTAATTCCTCTTCTTATTTATTATTATATGTATTAACCATAAAAAACTTTCTTTATAAAATCTTTAATATTTTATTTTCTTCTATTTCGTGTAACATTTTTTTCTTTTAATTACTCCTTTGTTTTTTCTTCTTCTTTCGTCTGTTAACCATCCTGGACTGCTTCCTTTATGTTTTTGAGTCTCTTTCTTCCTACTCCTTTTAAAGTTTCTGGATTAACAGATTCCCAAAATCCTGGGTGAAGGCGGCGGCGACGACGGCTACGCCGCCCCTCGCGGCCTGTTCTTTTTGCTACACTAACAGAACACTTAACGCAAATTCTTAGCAAAACGACCCAGCATCCGTGTGCACGTTGCGATCCTGGTTAATGGTTCTTTTGATGATGATAGGTGATTGGATAAACACTAATTAACACATTCTGCAGATATACGAGCTTAGCTATCTCTTATGTATATCTCTATCTTCATATATATATATATATATATATATATTTATTTATTTATTTATTATATCTTATTATATAATATATAAATATATATATATCTTAAAACAGAATTATTATTATTCTCTCTTTTGCAACCAATGCATTAATTTCAGCATAATTTGTTATTATACAATCTGGGGAATTTAGAAATTATTAAATTAGAAATCTCTATAAATATAATAAAATTTATATTATTTATCTTATATTTGTTTGTTTGAAATTGTTTATTAAAAATCTCTTGTTTTTTTGCTTTCTTTCCTTTTTTTTAGTCGTTTCTCTTTCGCTTTATATTTTTGCTAACCTATTTTTTGATCTATTTAGAGGGTATCTAACAGAGTATTTATTTTTCTGAGGTCTATAGATTCAAGATAGGAACCACCAATTTTTGCGGCTTCGAACCGTTATTTTGACTTTTGTTCCGGTTCAGATTAAATTAATTTTTTATTATTAATTAATCTTTTTTGTACCGCTAAAAATTACAGTTTTTCGGCTTTCGGTCGGTCCAGTTCCATGTCGAAGGTCTCTAATTGAGCCAAGAAAATATTGGTTCTAGGGGCACTCTCTTCTCTAAAATTCATTTTCCTTTTTTTTTATGTTTCGTTGTTAAAGGGGGCACTTGCCTTCTTTCATAGGCCGCATTTTGGGAACGTTTGGTTTAAGAAATATTTTTATTTCAACTTTGACAAATTTAATTAGAATTTTTTGAAAGTAAGGATGTTTTTAAATACGACCCTGGACATTTCTGATAATTTTCAAAAATGACGCTCTCTTGACAACGATCCGAGATAGACATTAGAACCGTTTGACAATTCTGTCAAAGTCTGATGAAATCAAAATTAGCCTCTATTTAATTATTCTATGCGAATTTATTTTTACCTGTTCTAATCATTTATCTTTTCTTTCAGACATATATATATTTTTGATTGCTTTTCAAATTTTAACTTGATCATAAAATTGTATAAATAAGATGAAAAAATACTTATTTTTGTATTTATTGTTATATTTTTGGATTTTAGTAGCAGTTGGTTTCTTATATATACACACAGAGGAGAATATTTTTAAATAGATGTTTTTATTTATATTCCCCACACCTAAGAATTTCAAAGGCATCTCTCCCTATTCTTTCTTCTAAATCTTCAACTTGAGGGGAAACTTATAAATAGAAAATATTTATAAAAAAAATCAAAGCGATATTTTGTTCCACCATTTCATTCATAATGTCTAACATCGTCTTTTTTAATAATAAAAGAAAAAGAATTTACCTCTTAAATGCTTCAGGACTTTGTAGATATCTACGGATGTGACATATGTTCAAACTTAATTAATCCTCCCATCTGGTATAATGGAATTCCTTATAGAGTTAACCCAGAAAAGGTTTTTTTAAAGAGTAGCTCTCTTTCTCTCTCTCTCCATTTTCTTTTAGAGGCTCATTTTTTCAGCAGAAAAGCTTAAGTTCATAAGTGATTATGATATATTAAAAGAAACCCTAGGGAAGCATATTTTTGGATTAATATTCAATTTATTTAATTAAACTTGATATCTCTATACCCTATACAGTAGATGATTCTTATTTAAACCGTTTTTTTAATTTCTTATTATAGAAAAGAAAAAGTTTTCTCTTTTTCTAGTTCATTTCATCTTTTTCTATAAATTTTTTCAAGCGGTTCTAAAAATTTTCTCTAGCATTGTTCTCTAATAAAGGAGCACACATTTTTAGCCAAAAATCGCTCTAAAAATGCTGAATTGCTCTATCATCATTAGCTCTTCTCTCTGACCAACCTTTTCAGCCCCAAGTGATCGGTCATGAGACCTCAATACTATTATATTATTACTGCGCACTCTGTCTTTAACATGTGACGAATAGATATTCAAACAAAAGATGAAGTTTCAAATCAAATTACTCCTCTGCGTCTCTAATTCTTCGTTAAGTGTTTACAGTATAAAACCAAATCTTAGACCATTTTTACCATTTACCATTTACCTTTTTAGATGGGGGGATTGTAAAAAAAAATTTAAGACCTATTCTATATATAAAATATCAATAGTAATATTTTGAAAATTTGAAAATAATTTCCTCTTGAAGCTAATAGCTTCTAATGTTATCCAGGGGCAGCGTTGTGATCTTAACCTAAACATTTGCTAGATAAGCATATTTTTAATTATTTTTGTCTAATTATTCCAAAAACTTTTTGTGATTTCCTATTTTTCATAGCTTCTTGAATATTTAAAGATAATATCTAAATATCAAAGCTCAACGGGACATTACTTAAATTTCTGTGACTAACAGACAGACAGACATTTTTCTATTAGTATATATATATAGATTATCCTGAAGTCAGATTGCAACCGATCGACTGGAGACATTCGACCTTTTCGATCAATTAATTTCTCTAAGAAAAAATCAAAATATAATGATTTGTCTAAGGCTGCGGACAATTCGGCCATTATTGAATTTTAATTTTTTTCCTATTGAAAATTGGACAATCGAAAATCTGTACTACTCTGACATATCAAAGTTGAAGAATCCTAATAGAATTCCTGATAATAATCGAACAAACCTGACATGTGTGTCCTGCATTATTATACATCACTAAAATAAAAACAACCTGCCTAAAAATTTAATGGAAAATAAACAAAAAAGAAGAATTGTCAGATGAAGATGGAAATTTTGGGGCGGTTAAAAAACAGACAATATTTGGAAAGGGATTGAGATTGGATCGGTAAAGAGACAGTTGGGGCGCTAAGTTATCTATTAATTGGCTGACTAATTGCTAATTTGCTTAACCTTAATATATTCAAATTATTATTATTATTCTCCTTGAGATTCTTTTTATAAAAATATTAACAATCCAAAAACAAAAACTCATCATCAGCTTTTTGTTTTTTGTAATATATCTTTTCCAAAGAAAATCGTTTATTTATTTTATTTTATTTTTTTTGTATATCATTGATATTTCAGAAGAATAAATATCTAATAGATGCTCTGTTTAATGGCTAAAGCTAAAGAAAAATTTTAACTAATAAGAGAAACTTTTTTTCCAATAAATGGTATCATAGATGTGATTGCAACCAAATTTTTTCTATAGTAGATTTTTGTGGAAATTTTTTGAATAGTTTTTTTTATCTCTCCCTGCTAAGAGAGACTTTTCCACCCTCTTGTGATGATGATTTCGCTTGCTAAACTCTCTATCTCTTTTTCTCTTTAAATGCATGACTCTCTCTTCTTTCTATTCAATTCTCTGTTTCTATTGATAACTAGTTGACAAGGATTTTTAATGAAATTCTCCTTCCTTTTGTCTATAGATAAACTCTAAATCTCCTTGCATTTGCATCAAATACACCAAACAACACTTGCTTTGCCTGATAAAAAATCACATTTCACCGCATCCACCTTAAAGAGTTTTCTATTATAAAAAAAAAAAGTTTTGTTCACCGATTTCACCCATTATCATAATAAGTGTAATATTAATTTTAAGTATATATATAATCAACGAGATATTTTTTTTAACAAATATTTTTTTCTAAACTGTTTTACAGATTCTTTAAATGGACAATTGATTAATTTACCTGACTGATTTTTTTAAACTCTACAATATTAACTTGTTAAAAACCCATATTTGGTATTTTTTATTAACGAAAAAATAAATTTCGTCTTTATTTAACTTCAAGTATCTAAAAAACATTCTTTTTTAGATCATCCTTTTTTTTTTTCTTTTAAGGACTCCTTTTCAAAAACCAGCCCACAGCATGAAAAACATTTGCCTTATTAGGGATGGAAAATGGCACGAGAAGGCATCTTGTAGAGAGGGTGACACCTTTTGAACAAAGTAGTGGGAAAAGAAAAAATTTCAGACACCCCGAAAATTTTTGGAGAAAAAAAATATAATGCCATACCAAAAATAATACCATAGAGAAATCTTAGCTAATTTTGGTGCGTTGTTAGAACCATTATTAGAATAAGGATTATTCTATTTGGTTGTGGTTCGGTCAGTTTCTTTCTTTGCTTTCCTTTAGAAAATAAGAACTTTGCGTTTCATTGGTAGAGATACAAAATTTTTTATTTTCTAATAGAATATAGAAACTAATAGAATCAAAACGGTCCGAACCAAATCATAGAGAATAAAACCGAATGCCAACAGCAAAACGAAAAGATTTGATCTTGTTGATAAACTTTCGCATTCGGGATGGTGGCCACCGAGAAACACGAGTGTTGAACATCAGCCGGAAGCCATCGATACGAAATTTTTATATAAATAATATTGTATATAGTCAAAATGGCTTCTGATGCTAAATATGACTTTAAATGAACTAAAAAGAAAACCTTTTGCATGCCGTGCACTTGCACAGGGCTAGCAAGTAGTCAATATTTACAGTTGAGGAAGTGCGTGACAGACGTACGAAACTTCGGCAACAAGGACAGATTTGTTTTTATTTTTCATCTGACTGCATCCCCACCCGGAATACCATCCTTAACCCATATTAACTATTGCACCAAAAAAGAACCACCTTAAAAGAAATTATACTACCTATAATTATCAAATTCCCTTATCGACAAATTAGAAAAACTTGGAAAACTTGTTAATGTTATTAAAGCTAAGAAGAAATTTATTTTTTCGTTAGTCATATATTTTTCTATGAATATTTGATTTTTTTTAAATTTATTCATTAATTTAAAATTATATCCTTATTATGAATCTTTATATTTCATCGCGAATAATAATAGTCTGCTAAATTTCATATTTTTGATAAAGTCCACTCTTATCATTCGCTTTTTTTTTCTAGCCTAGTTGTGTTTGAATATGCATGCCATTTAGATAGGATTATTTCCTTTTTTTGTTTACCGAGAGGCTTTTTTTTCAATTATTATTATTATTTTTATTCTCTTTATTATTGAAACGATAAAGCGATAAAGGTCACTTGTTTCTCGGACAAAGGAATGAATAGTAATGTTTATTTGTTGATCTTGTCCGATGTAGCAGCAGATGGGCTTTCTATTAAGAGGTTTTCTTGTACAAGAGGCGAGAAGGCCATCACTTTGCACTGTTTGCCGACAGAGCTAGGCTCAGGCTGTCCACTGTTTAGACAGCCGAACTGCCCATTTGCCCCTTCGAACCCTTCCCATACGATATTTTCGACTTTAGCAATTGAGGAGGATGGGGAAAGTTAAGGGAAGAGCAAATTAAAAAAAAAATCCGATCGATCTCTTATTCTATTAATTGAATTAATTATTTTGAGAGAAAAAAAGAGTAATATTATCTTCTTAAAAAATGATGATTATTTAAAGAAAAAAAAAAATTAATTATCTTTCGTCATTAAAGCCGAATCATTTTACTTTCTTAGTTTTACCATTTTTTTAACTTGAAAATAATTAAATTCTCGATCCATTTCTATTTTCATTATATTATATTTTATTAAAAATATTTTAATTGCATTGTTCTTTAAAGTAACATTAACAGTAACACCCTTAAATTATTTATTAACGCCATTTACGATTTATGATATTTTTTTTGGAAAGGTTTAAAGATTAATAATAAACGATAGCATCTAAGGTTTATTTCGTTTTAATTATATCAAAAATTTTGTTTTTTCAAGCAAAGATTTAAGCGATCTGCAACTAGATCTGCCAAAATCACTCTCTGGCTCTTATTTTGAGTAAAGCGTTCAATTTCAAGGCATATCCACTTTCTCTGTTGTCTTGAATACTTGATTAAAAAGTTTAAATTTTGGGAATAATAAAAACAAAACCCCCCTAGCTGTTATTATTGGAGTTTAGGAATCTTGTTATATTTTACTTTTCTATCCAGAGTTGATACTTTTCCACTTTTATTCTCGAAAAAGTTTATTTCTTCCCACTTAGAGTGTAACAATAACAATATTTCACTAATTGAAAATAAAAAATTATATGTTATCAAACCTCTAAACGGCCGACGTTTCAGAATACAAACGCTCCTTTCTTAGGACTAGTGAGCTCGGCTGAGGAGTCATTCACTGTATTGACCAAAAAGAATTTTCATTCGACTATTTAGAGAAGAACCCGTTTCTTACAAACTTGCATTAGAGATCTTTCTTTTGTTCTTTTACTGTAACAAATTAATTTCTAGAAAGAATTTCCCATTGATCTTTTAAATGAGTTTTTTGTAAAAAGAAAATGTAGGTCTATTTTTTTTTATTCAATTCCATTTATTAATAATAACTGAAGCAATTTAATGATAAATAACGAAATGGATAGAGAATTCGAATCGGATTTAAGATGTAATTGTTAGAGACCGCGACACGGTTAGCCTGGGTGTAGCAAAGAGAGCAGGCCCACCGCCCGCCTGGCGTGACCGCAGCCTGGGTGTTAGTTGCAGGTGGCGGGGATAGTGTCGGCCCGTCTCGGTCCTCGGAGCGCCCTCTAGATTCCACCGAGCAACTGGACACCACCTTCCCACCGGATTTGTTGGCGTTCCCGATTCGAGGCAGCCAGGCATCGCCAGCAGGTTCCACGGCGAGCACCGCACCTGATCATAGCCGTCTACCAACACAGCATCTACTCGCTGGTCCGCAATCTCCACCGATGGTCTACCCTCAACGTTGTGGCACGTTGCCACTCAGTCGCAGCCACTCACCATTCAGCGTGACAGGTGTACCTGTGGTTACTCCTCGTCAGGGTTATGTCACAATCCCGAGGCGTCCACGGGTACCATCCTGGAGCAGTCCGCCCACATCGTCGGAGCCGCCGTTATCACCGAAATCGCTGGTCGACCCCGTATATGACAATCTCGGGCCACGTACCACCGCAGACGGTAGTTCGGTGCTCTCTTTGAATAAACCTGAACCGCAACAACCGGCGTTTCGTCCTAGACCCATCCCATCGACGCCTTCGTTGCAGTTCTTCGAGCCCTTAGACGAACTGGATCCGCTACACTCGCCTCCACCTGCGCCTGCTCCTGAGCATCCTATCATCTCGCCGAGAGCCTCTTGGGCAGTGACTTCTCCTCGATCTTCCTTGGTATCACCAACGGGTAGCTTGGGTCGCAACTCAGCAGGGAAAGTGCCTCCCAAACCTCCTCCGAAACCCAAAAAGAAACTCCAAGCCGGACCTTTATTTGAAGATGAAGGTGAAGATGGTACTGAGGTGTAAATTAATGTGGTGCTATCACAAAGTGATCTCACCAAAACTTTCTCAAAAAAAACAATAAATCGTAACATTGTAAATCTTTATTATGTTACATTTATATATTTTTGTTGATCATTCAAGGTGTGAAGTGGTCCTTGAATTTGTATCACCTTCGGGGCGACATTACAATTACAAACGATAGATTAACTATTTGTAATTAATTTTTGCCCAATGTCCATCTTTACGAATCAAACTCTTGATTCGGAAATCCAGTGCCTTCAGTAAATATGAAATGTGTGATTGTGAATGCTTGATAATATATAAAAACAAAAGCCCACCTTAAAACAAAAAGAAAAGATATACAAAAACCTTCATTTCTCTACTTTTTTCTTCTTATATAAATTTAATTAAAATTGAAGGAGTGAATCACACTATTTTATATTCGTCTTCCAGAGATATGTCCCATTTTATAATTTAATTTGAGAAATAATTGTAATTCTTTTTAACAGATTTTATATAGGAAGTCCCTGAGAAGTTGTCTACCTCTAAAAAATAGCTTCTAAATCAACGGTCTCCAATTATTAAGATCTGCAACACTAAATTTTGAATCCGATCATTTTGATGGACGATAACTTATGAAATTAATGTTATGTTGTCATTGTCATTATTTGTCTATTCTGTTGTGGTGATAGGAATCCCTATCAGACTATAATGAAAAATTATAATGGACATTAGATAACCATTGCTTATTACCGAATTGTATCTTAGGACCTTAGGAAAAGGATTCAATGAGCGTTTGAATTCAAGTTGCGCATGCGCATAATGGTTTCAAACTGTGTAAGAACCTAATATAAAATGAAAATTAAGTGCAACGTTTATAATAGCCGAGAAATTAAAATTTTTAACTTTTTGAGCCCTTCCTCAGAAGAACGTTCTATTACGGCTAAGTTTTAAGAGTTTGCTGCTTTCATCGACAATATTATAAATCATCTAAGTCCTGAACTCGCAGGCCAACAAAAAGTAAAATAATTTCACTAATTAGAATCAAAATGAGTAATTGATTAATTATAATATGTAAACTGATCCACAGTATGGCAATTTGCAGGCGAGTCCAATAAAAATTGACTCATGATTTGAGCAAGAGAGAGAGCATAACAAGGCACTGAAATAAAATATTGTTTGGAATAAGAACGGAGACGTATTGTTTTTAAACGTTTTTATTTAACTTAGTTTGTCTGTCTGAAGTTATACGTGTCATCCAGTCTGGACAGCATCTAGTCCCTTTTTAAACAATTCCCGATTATCTAGATATTTTATATAGTATAAGCTCAATTTTGATGACAACACATTATATAAAATTTTTGTATCTAAAATCCTATTTAAAAGGAAATAAAATTAAGAATAAAATATTAAATTATTCCTACCTACAGATCGGATCCTTAGATGATGGAAAATATTTATATAATTAATTTAGGGACTTCCTGTATTTCAAAATTTTTTAATTAGTTTTTATTTTTATTTATTTTACCTAAAAAAATGTTAAAATAATATTAACAAGTCTTTCATAAGAATTATTTATTAATATTATTTTTTCCTCCCAATGGGTCAGTTCATCATCATTTTGAAATATTTTATGATAATCATCGTATTTCATAAAATTATTTTACCTCTTTTTTATTTTGAAATGGTTTTGTAAATTAATCTCTTTTTATCATTTTAATTATGTAAATAATAAAAAATGTTTTTTTAATTTTATCAATTTTTTTTTACATTTATTTTCTTTTTTTCATATTGTTGATAATTTGTGATTTATTATTCAAATTAATTAATTCAGATGAATAATAAAAAAATACTATCTTCATTAATGATTTTTAAATTATATTTTTAAATTTCGCTGACATTTTTATTGATATTAAAGAGTGAGAGCTGTCCCATTTGTACATATTTAATTTTTCATTTGAGGATTTTTTTTATTTTTTTATTTGAAATTAGAATATTTTTGCTAAAAAGTGTATATTTAATAAGGTTTGAAAAATAATAAGCTTTGCAACAAACAAATCGAGTCACACAAACATAAAAATAAATTGACTATCTATAAAAAGCATTATTTAATTTTCTCTTGGTTATCAAAAATTAAAATAATAAATAATGAAAAACATTTCTCAACATTCGTTGGAATTTTTTTGAATCTCTTCGGCATCTGAGGCCATATAGACTTTAAACAATTAGAAATTGATGTACAATTGATATAAATAAATTTTCATCCGACTGCCTGGGATCCCAACCCACACCGTGACTTTTAAGACAATTTTTTCTTCTTAAACAAGTGAAATTTTTATTATTAAATACGAGCATAGCCTGAATTACATGTATCGTTATTAATATATATTGTATATTGGTTAAAGTCGTTCTGGCCTCAGATGCCGAAAAGACCTAAAAAAAAAAAATACGAACATAATAATAAAAAAGCTAAATAAAAACTTTATACTCGAAGAAAAGGAAATGATGTCTAAATTTTAATTAAGGACGGAGTCTAAATGGCCTCCAATGCCGAAAAAGACAAAAAAATTTTAGTTGCCGATAATAAACCAACATATTTTTATTCAACTTATGATTATAAAAAAATTGCCTGAAAAATTTTTTAGTCACAAAATTTCATTGATTTAATTAATCTTAAAAATCCTATCTATAGATTTTTACAAAATAAATAAATGACTTCTTATTTTGTACAATCCAAAATAAACCCCATTTTATACTTCTATAATATAAAAATTATATAAAGTACGCCAATAAAATTATTTTCCTAAAATAATGACAAAAACCGTTTTTAGGAATAAATTGAAATAAAAAAAAACTCAATTAATGTCAAAAAAATATGTGAGAAAAATATAAAAAGAAAAAATAAATTTTTATATATATGTTTATTTAGATATTGTTTTTAAATGATAATTATCTGAATAAAAAGTTATATTAGCTATTTTTAAATATATTAAGGATAATTTGTCAATTTTAATTATAAAATATATGAAAAATGATAAAATTTTATTTTTCATTTATTAAAAAAAAATGTTGTCTCTTGAAATGCTTTTTATTTTTAATGAATTTGGGGATAGTTGTGATGTTATCGTGGTTTTTCATAGTTTAAAATAGAATTAAGAGACTGAAATTAAAAAAAAAAAACAATTTTAGTGAAACAATTTATAAAATAGATACAAAAATATATTTTCTCCTTGTAAAGAGACATGGCCGGAGCGGATGAAATTCGTCTTGGGCTCTTAAAATTGGCAAAATATGATCTATTTCTTAATTTTTTACGGAGGCAATTTTTTTTTTACAAATTTGGTTTTCCATTTATGCTCTGTTCCTGATTTCAATACAATTTTATATAATTACCAAAATATTGGAACAAATTTGTTTGTGTGACAATTAGAGAGAGTTTAAAAGAAAAAATTTTATACAATTTTTTTTTATCTTTTGCATTTATGAAATAAAAAAAAAGAGTTAGTTGTTTGAACACTCCTCTACCAAGAACGAATTTATAATTAAAAATCTAATGCCTTATTTTTTTTTAAAGAAGATATTTAGAATCTGGGAGGAAAACATTTTGTGATCAGTTCATATATCTTCCAGATTCTACATTAAAAAAACTTTGCTAGATAATCAAAGTATTTAGACTGTAACATGATGTAATTTACTAAGTCATCCTCCTGTCTGGGTCCTTTTTTTAATTTGAAAATTGTTTAAAGAATTTTCCAAAAATACGAGGCATTAGTTTTCTATTGATATTTTGTTCTTTTTTTAAAAAAAGAAAAAAAAATTATATTTTATTTATTTAAAATTAATTAATATCTGTGATTAAAATAATATCCTCCTACTGACATTCTTGTACAATGGGTATATTATTTTATTTTTTATTTATGAAGAACATAAATTTCTTTCTTCCGTCTGTCTTAGAAAAAAATTCTAGCTATCCAAATATAATTTTAATATTTGTGCTTTTTTTTATAAAAAAAATATATAAATTTAAAAAAATAACGTCTGTATATAATTAATTAAAATAAAACAATTAGATAAATCAAAAATTAAAAATAAAACAACATAAAGCCGGAATGAATGTTATTTTGAAAGCCAAATTGTACGCAAGTTTATATATGTATTTGTGTATATTTAATTTATGTATTAATTTGAAAAAAAAAACTTTTATATGAACTTTGCGATATGAAATATGTGAATATTGACTTTAGTCTTAAAACTCCATTCTTTCTTGTATCTATTCCTCACTCAGTGATAACGCATTGGATATTTCAAATGTGTTTCTTATAATTATTATTTATAATTTAATACAAACTTAGTTTTTTATCCGCAGAGTTTTTGAGGAAAACAAAAGTTATGTGTTCTCTATATTTAATATTATAATAATTATTCCATTTGTTTATGATTTCTTATCATATATATATCAACGTATTAAACAGATATTTTTTTAACTGTTCAGAAGTTCTTAAACTGTAAAGAGATATTACTTTTATTTTGAAATTTATATAACCATATAAAATTGGCACATCTGTTTCATCCATAAATAGATACTTTTAATTTCTAGGCAAATCAACGTACATAATTGAGAGTTAGCAGCTCCTTTTTCTGCATAAAGTTTGCTTAGAAATTTGAAGTATCTTGTTTAAATAAATGAAATAGACTAATTGTCAGAAAAGTAGCATATATTATTTGGTATAGCAAGGAATGATTTCAAAGAATAGGGATATCATTATGCTCTGATATACTCCACCTAAGAATATGTCTTATTGGAATTATATATTGATATATTGCTAGTAATTTTGAAGGAAAAAATATATGAATTTTATTTTCATTATAAAATCATCTATTAGTTTATAAGTTTCTAAGAATGTGAAAAAGGTACCAAATATTGTATATGTTATATAGACGAAATTATCCCAAAAATATTTTTAAAAAGGTAAAATTCTTTTTATAAAATTTTTTTACTAATTAGTTAAATATTTCTACTTATAATTAAATAATTATTTTTATTTGAAATATGTACCAAAATTCCCTCTGCTAGATTCTTTTTCATTGAGTATGGTTTGAAAATGAGACAATGTGTTTTTTATCAGCATATATATATATATATATATATTGCCCAAAATCCTAGTCCAGGGGTCGGCAACCTCTCGCCTGCCAAGTAAAATGTAAAGGCTGATCCACAATTAGAGCCCGGGTAAAAATGGGTCCAAAGATGAGTAAAAGAGCCAAATATGGGGAACTATAAGAAAATGAAAAAATCTTATAAAATCTGAGTAAAATTTTGTATTTAAAAAAAAATTTGAAACTCAATTTTAATCTGACATAAAAACCTTTGGAATCTCTCATTAGCGTCTCTAATTATTTATCTTTTTCTTTCTTTTATGGTATTATAAAATTTTCAAATAAATGAAAATTCCTTTGGTATTTCTTTTTTTTTTTTTGTTAGCTTCTAAATATGCAATTTTAATAAAAATTTATTTTTATATTATTGTCCGGCTCGCTTGAAAATTCAGTTTAATTTTGCCTTCTATTTAGAAGAAAGTTTAGCCGACTTCTGCTCTAGTCCCTCCTGCATTTTCTTTTTGAAACCAATTTTATTTCGGAAAAATGTTCTATTTCAACATTAGAGATTTTTACAGGAACTTAATCATTAATTACCTTTACTCTCATTATGAAATATAAATTTTACTAATTAAATAAAAATCTTAAAAATGTAAGAACTTCTGTTTCAGAACATTTCCGTTACATTACATTCTGCTATACAAATATTACTATTTTTTAAGACTTGTTTTATTGTTAATTTTATTATTAATATATTTATTCTATATATATATTATATAAATAACTAATATAATTTGTTTATCAATTCTCAGGCCTATGAACTCTTTATTTAAGAAAATGTTATGTATTTTAATGAGAAGTTTTAATTTTTAACAAATGCTAAAGATTTCTAAGATTAAAAAATATTCTGTTGTGTTTATAGCTGCGTCACTATTCAATGATACATAGATTACCTCCATTAAGACCTCGCTCTCTCTGGCCATATAAGTGCCCCCCTCAAGCCTTCACAAAGAAAGCTCGCGTTAGGGTGGGGGGAAAGCTTCAAGGCCCTTTCTCTCTTATTTCATCAAATAATTACTCCATTATTATTTTTTTTATATTCTGGAAATATCAGGCCTTGTAATATAAAAATTCCCCCTTTTTTTTTTAACTTTTTCATAATAGAAACTCTCTTCTCTTCTCTCTCTACCATTCTTTCCACTAAAAAAAAAACCTTTCAAATTCAAAAAAAAAAAAAAAAAAATAGCTAAAAATATAGATGCATCATTGTAACATAACCATTTCGTTCTATTTTCTTGTTAAAATTAAAACTGCTCTTTTTTAAGAAATTATTTTAGTATAGGAACTTTGTAATAATTTCAGTTCACTCTCATGAATATTAGACAATTTGAAATATCTTTCTTCCTTTAAGCAAAAAAGAAAAAATACAATCAACCTAACAAAATAAATTCATTATAAGTGTCTTCGAGTTATTACATAACTCACCTCGACTGCTTAACATTGTAAATAAATAGACAATGTAATAATGTAAATTTATTACTCTGGGAATTTATGTTTATGTAAATAAGAGTTTAGAAAAAGACTTATATAGATGTTTCATACATAACGGACAAATATCCTATTCTTATTAATATCTCATAAAATTAATAAAGAAATAATATATAAAAAATATATAATAACATTCCTGAATGTAAATCAACACTATGACCAAATTTAAATTAAGATATATTTAAAAAAATGCCTCATTTCGTTTATCTCTTTTCAAAAATTTAAATGTATGTATTTTTAGTCTAATAAAAATAAAAAATTTGAAATACGAAATAAAAGATGGGTTGTTATCAAATTATTTATCGAATGATGACATTTTTAATTTATTTTGAAAATATAAATTTAAGTAATTTTGAAAAAGTCATGAAGAGTTGCAACACTTTAAGGAGCAATTAATTTATAATTACTAAACGAGAAGATGTGTTCTACTAAAATTTTGCAGAAATATTCTTCTAAAATTATTGTCTCCGCCTTCCCCTTCCCCGTCTTATTTAAAAGTGGCCCATTGTCCTCAAAAGTAACATTATCTTAATTTTTTCTCTATATCTTAGCTCTTAGAACAAAAAATTGAACATTCAGGGCCGTTGGCGCAAGGCGTGAGTCGGTATTTTGACTAAAGTTGTATTTGTGCATATTTAAGAAAAACGAGTTTATATTTTTCAAAATTGTGCATTTTTTATGAAAATCTGAAAAACATTTTTTTTATTTATTTATTTATTTTATATAAAAATATGGGATGAATAAGATTTTTAAAAATTAACAGTTATAGTACAAAATGAGATATTTTCCATATTTTTTTTCAAATACAAAAATAATGGATACCTAGTCGCTCTATTTATTTTCTAATCTTTTTTAATTGTAACTGTCTGCTATAAGGAGAGGTATTGTAATCATAGAAATATTGCCTTTTAAAGAAATCAATCTATGACTACGATTTAGGCTACTTAAAACAACTATCAGCTCTTTTAACAAAATATCTGTTTAACATTATTTCTGTGAGTTTGTGCAAACATGTAAAGCATATTTAGAGTTGGTTATTGTGACAATGAATCAATACCTAAGTGTTTTATTATATGTAAAATGAAATTTTTTTCTAAATTTATAAGATGATTTTGTTTTGAAAAGATATTTATTAATCCCTCTAAGAGGTATATGATGGACGAGTGCAGGGAACTTGACTAACTCTTTGTCTCATCCGCTCAGTTGGTCTAGGTCCATAAATTTGAGGGAAAGAAAAAAATTGCAAATTAGTTATTTTTTTATAAATAACTTTAATAATTCCTTTCTTTTTCAGGTTAAATCTATCTTGAAGTTAAAATTTACTCAAATACTTGATTCAACAAAGTTATTCTTTCCTTTTCCATGAGTTCAAGGACCCTAAAATATTTAAAAAATTAAATTATAATAACAGCGGTATATTTTCGACAGGAGGAAAAATCAGTAAAATAAATTTCCAATTTTGTTTTATTGGCCTTGTCAAAGGTTCGTTGGCTCTTCTTCCTCAGATGTTTAATCATATGCACTCATTAATGATATAAAATTACACTTAAGGCCTTTTGCATCTCGATGATTTATATATCATAAAGAGTGACTTCATTAATGATATTCTATAATTCTTAAAAAATTGTACAAAGTTAATGAAAGAAATAAATGTTACCTTTAGTAGAAATAACTGAGTTGGGAAATCGAAGAATGAGGAAGAAAATTTAAAAAAAATTATCTTTGCAAATTTATTTTGCTCTGGAGGCTTTATCATTTCTTTTTTTTTCGGGGGGGGGGAGGGAGGTGGGAAGGGTATGTGGTTTGTTTTTTTTTTAGTATATAGTTTTTTCATTTAA
>JAAAKE020161903.1:0-11984 GCA_010014785.2 Anisolabis maritima
GGTAGTTGGACGGGCATCTATCCGGAATAAAGGTGCTGGACAAAAAAAAAAAAAATTGGAATGAATGGATGTGAGCTTATGTATGTATGTATGTATGAAAATCATCCGTTGTCGCTGGCGCCGGGCCTGATCCTTCTCCCGCGGCCATCGTGGTGGCATAAGACTGGACTGCCCTGCTGCCGTGGTCGGGGTGCCAATCGTCGAGTCAGGGAATCGGCCGGATTCGCGGCGGGGGACCGATCGTCGACATTCTTCTTTAATAACAGGAGTTGTCTCACTAGTGTAAACTCCTCAGCCAACAGTTCTTGTTCAGAGGAGTAATTATACATAAAATATGTATTTTGAAATGAGATGAATAAACGGGAGGCCTGGGTTGGGTTTTACTCAACTCCGTGCCTCTCATATTAAGGAAAGTTGTGTGATGTGCTGTAAAACCATATTTTTTTCTAGCCCTCTAGGTAGTCGATTCACAATTTGATTTTTCGAAATTTTTTGTTTGAGTGTATAATTCAATAATCAATTATCAATATTAGGTGTCATCTTTGGGAAAATTCATTTAACTGCTGTTCCGATTGTGATAAAATTTTCAGCATTTAACGATTTTGGTGAAGCATATTGATGTTGATATATCGATCATATATACAATATTCCACTAGGTCTCATCTTTAGGAATATAGGATCTTGATTCTTACTCCAAGTCACAGAGGCTATAAATTCATTTAGGGTGCTCTGGTGGAAAGAATGACCCAATCACTAGATCTTATGTGGCAAAAATCCTACTTTTGAAAGGTATATTATTGATTCTTCTTGCTCAATTAAAAACAAATTCTGAGCGAAGTTCTCTATGTACTTTTAAATTATATATCTTCTGTCTTAAATCAAAATCCGAATATGTGTCAAACTTTTTAATCGATATTTTTTCACATAGTAATATTAAAAAATGTTAATTAAAAAGTTATTTGTGAACTTTTATTTATTATCATGGTTGGTATTGGAAGATTGATCAAAAGTTTTCTCTACGAAGATAAGTAAAATAGAAATTATGGAGAAAAAAACAGTTTTCATTTTATTTTTGTTTATCCATAGTGAGGCAGGATACCAATTAATTAATTATTACTGCTTATCAAAGAATGAAAAATATTTTTCCCGTCTGATTATTTAAATACTGACCTTAAACTTTGGAAACATTTATCATTCAGAATAAAAAAGTAAATAAAAACAAATTTTGGTTGTGATAATCTGGCTGAGATCCCGGAACCACAGACAAGAGGGATTTTGGAAGAAGGCCAGCACCAACTGGAAGGAAGGAAGCGTTGCAAATAGGACAGGGTCATCCATGCTTTTTATTATTTTGTCTGGTCAGTTTTTTCTTTTTTTGGCATCATACAAATTTTTTATGATTATTAAGAAAAAATATTGTATAGAGATTTCCAAAGTAGTTTTTATTTAGAAGACTGCACTAAACTAGCAAGAGATCTATAATATATTGAGGTATACCTACGTATAAGTGAAAAGTAAAATTTGTTAATTTTTAGAGTTTACTTATCATAATGTTAACTTTAATTTGAGAAATATTAATGTCTGTAAATTTTTAAAATAAAAAATAAATTTGCCGTCAACGTTTCAAACACCCTTCATAAATGTTTCATTTGAAATAGTTATTAGTTTTCAATATATGCTTGGCGCAGTGACTGCATATCAAGGGTCTGCAATGCGGAAAGGCCCACGTGAATGGGGGTCCTGGCTTTAGCAAGTAAACTGAGAAAAAGTACATAATATCAATAACAAAGTCTGGATATTATATATAATATTGCATAAAAAATATTTCTAAAAACAAATTTGTAATTAATTGGTGGGAATATCATATTATTTGCCTGGAGGGCATTCTCTATTCGGTTTTCACTCTACAGTGTCAAAACAGAGTTCGGCAAATTGCTACTCCCGTGGAGAGACCGCTTGTGTTCAGTTTTGAAGCCTATTTCCAGAAAGTACTCCCTAATTTCAAATTTCTGCATAGCACTCAATGCAAACATTAACAGCTATTATTTATTTATTATAATAAATTATAAAATAAATAATTTTTTATTATAATAAAATTTAATTATTATGATATGTTCTGCATTTGGATACAATTTTAGAGACGGAAAAAAAAATATATGATTGAATATATGATATATGATTTTCGGCTTAATCGGAAACTCCTTCTCATCAGTATATCGAGATTATACTATATTATGATCTGTATTATCTTTTATTTCGTTTATTACGTTAATTTAATGAGTAAATTTGTATTTTTTGTTGTTCAGTTATTAAATGAATTTTCTATAAACCAACTTTTTTTTTAAATATCAACAACAAGGGGAACTCTCCAACCACGCTACTGTTTCGATGACTGGTTTAATTAAACTTGGTCAGTTTCCGAGGGAAGTGTACTCTGAATTTATTCAAAAAATAAATTTTGTTATAAAACCATATAGAATTTAGTTTAGTCTTAATTAGTTTTGATAAATGTTAATTTGAAGTTAAATTAATTTTAATCAAAATATATTTATTCTAAATGAATTTGGACATATCTTTTTAATTTTTGTGATTAATATGAGATGTAGTGATTCAATTCGAGTAACTAGACGAGAAGTTGGGACTTCTCGTTCTCGTCTGAAAATGATAGCATAACTTAAGAATATAATTTATATAACTCTCCATATATGATATCTTAAAGAAATTAGATATGGTTAAAAAAATACACAGCATAAATAACTAGAAGCATTCAGGAGCGGACCCTAGGAGGAGGGGGGGGGGGGATTGCCCCAAACCCAGTTGTAAATTTCTCCTAAAAAAGGAAACAGGATATATTTTTATAAATCATCCCTTTTCAAATTGTATTGTCCTCCTTCCCCCCTCCCCCGAGCCCTAAAAAATTATTTTATGGGTCCACTCTTCGAGACAAGGAATTTCTGAAAATTATATTTAATCTCCAAAAGCTTTTTATAGTTTGAACATTTTTAGAAATTCTTGTCAGAGATGAAACTAACAATTTGTAAGACAATAAGAAAAGACAAACTCCAACAAAATATTGACTTTTTAAAAATATTCCTTATTCCCGTGGCCTGGGAAACACCTCCCGCCTAGAGGTCGGCACGAAAAGCACCTGGGGAAGTTATAAACGACGATAAGAGGGTCGTCTAAAATGCGAGACGAGTCTCCCAGAGAATGACCTGTAGATCCACCAGAAATAACATAGATCTTACAATTGTAAAGCAGGGTTGGCTGAGTAGGGAGTGCCTTGCGCGCCTGAGAAGGAACAACGCACAAATCTAGCTAGTTACGCAAAAGAATAAATATATGGAGGAAAATTAAGATCAACAGCCAATGGAGTCTAATTTTTTGAAACTGCAATCTTGTGTTAATAACAGAAGCCCTTTTTATAAATTTCCATCTTTTTTTAAAATCCCCTTGAAATATTTAAAAATATTCCTTCTTTTCTTCTCCCTCAAGGTTTTATTCTTTTGTCCCTGATCATATAATATTTATTTATTTGCTCAATGAACAAGATTGCTTATTTGTTTATACTCGAGCATCTTGTTTTGACCCTCGGCAATCCAGAAAAGGATCGACACATGCCAAATTGCTTTTTATAGGTCTCCGAAAGGTCAATTTAATGGAGAAGAGCTATTTCGAAAAAAATATCAAAGCCGCCTCCCAATAGGTTTCGTAAAAATTCATTTCGATATAATAATCTATTATCCGTTTTTGAATATAAAATACGAATTAAGAAAAAACTTTTGAGGCTGTAATTTTTTATTTAAGTTAGGTACACTCGTCGCTTTTCAATAAAATCAGCCAAAGAATATTAGAACTTGTGTACTTTTTTTGTTATTTTTTCTGTTTTGTTTCATTTTAATATTTATTATCGTGCCAAAACATTTTGTTTTTAGTAAAATGATATTGACTAAGTATAAATTTGTAAGAAGAAATTATGTATACAAATAAAAATGTTGAACAGAAATGTTATCTTTTAAGCTTATAAACTATCACATTATGTTTTGCTGGGCCGGTCGATGCAAAATGTCCGGTGAAAAATGAAGTCCTAGACCAGTCTTGAAATCCCTCGTTATCTCCTCTTCCCCTACCAGACACCGAATTAATCCTAAAGAATTTAATTAATGTTACAACAAGCCTAATGCTCAGATGTAAAAATTGGTTTGATTACAAAATATATTTTACTATAAAAGAAATGGGTTATTTTTATATTCTATATTTATAAATATCCGAGTATTTATATTTAGCTTTGTGGGGCATTTATTTATACTAGGTCAATATATATTCTAAAACGCACTAGATCAGTGATGCACAACTTTAATGTATAAAGCATCACAAATTTGGGTTGGTTTGAACAGTAAAAAGAAAAAATTTAATTATTACTAAAATGGAGAAATCAATTATAATGTCAAATTAAATAATAATGGAAATGCTTGTTGTCATTAATCAATCCATTGGATCATTAGTACTTTGCCTCTTTTCGAAGGCACCCTACCTGCCCCCCCCCTCCTTCTCGATGCCATTATTTAAAACAATTTTATTTCATGATAAAAAATTTAAAATAGTGATTCTGTCCAAAACATTTGGAATGGGCATATTATATTTTTGTCTCTTGGAATTACAGAAATCTTATTGCCATTGTCAAGACACTGAAGACCAAAAGATTACTCTTATAACAGTTCAAAACAATTATAATGTTATTCCTTATAAAACTAAATCATTAAAATTTTATTCAACTCATTAAAATATTCTTCATATAATACTTTCAAATATTTAAAAAAAGTATTTCCGAAAAGAGATAAAATTGAAGCCCTTTTATCTTTTTATTTCCTATATTGAACATGAGAAGAAGAATAAGGATAAGATTCGAAAGGAATTCCGTAGGAATCTTATCCTTATTGTTAACAGTAAAACAAAAGAATATTAAGATTTTTTGATTTATTATACATACATTTATTAATAATCTAAATTTTGTAATATCTCGATTTTCGATTGTTTGTTTCAACTTGCATAATAGGTCAAAAAACGCTTATTTAAACATGCTCTTATAATTAAATTTTATATTTAGGAAAAAATCATTATTTGCAGCGTTTATCAGCCCCTGTCCTATTTGACTTTACCTTTTATTTAATTTGTTAATATTTTGTTAAAATTTTTTATTTAAATTAAAAATAAACTTTATCAGTTTAATATATAATAATTTACAGTCTGATTTGAACAAATAGAAACTTCAAATCAAATGTCACATACCTAGGACCATTTGCCATATAACTAGATCTCAAGATGCCAGAACAGATAGAATTTCTAGTCTGTGGGCTGCTAGATTTTGGTTCAGGGGTTACATTTAATTTACAGTTGAGACATTTTCGGAATCTAAAAAATCTTAACTTCATTCTAAATTCTCCCAAATCAATCAATACCAATGTCAGCAAAAAGTTTCTCCCACCAAGAGTCTGACAAACTCATCCAATCACAAGATTATATTTTATGTGGCATTCGTGATTTAACGACTGTTTGCCGCCAGTTAGATCCTTTAAAGGGACTGTCTCCGTCTATTACATTTCCTTACCGCACCTTTCTGCCGTTCCAAACATTACTCGATTATAGATGTTTTTATTAAGGTTATCAAGTCTGAAAATGGAAATATAGAATTCAATTTAATTTCTGCACCATTTCGAATCCAACATTTAATTTGAACAATGTCTAACATTAAAAATTTTTGCAGTAAAATTGCTGCGATAATTATAATCAAGAGGAATGAACAGGGCGGGAATGACAATGAGAAAATTCGAGATGAGAAATAAGAACAAGGAGCGTTCAAAGTACGGGAAGAGAAGGGAAGTGGCCACGAGATTCCCGTTTTCTGATGAATTCTTAAGAAA
Source organism: Anisolabis maritima (assembly GCA_010014785.2). Taxonomy (NCBI): domain Eukaryota; kingdom Metazoa; phylum Arthropoda; class Insecta; order Dermaptera; family Anisolabididae; genus Anisolabis; species Anisolabis maritima. The sequence goes on from JAAAKE020161903.1 coordinate 5,922, forward strand.
CTTTATAATACAAGAAAAGAGAAAAAGAAATGGTGGGTTTTGAGCCGAGACCGACAAGTCAATTTCTCGTCTCGAATCGTCTCGAAAAACCTCTAGGTGTAATTACTTTTATTATTAAAGGATAAACAGATCTTTAGGGGAGAGAGTAATCTACTTTCAAAATGGGATTTTGAGTCAAAATTAAATAAACTATTTTTTATAGATTACGATCGGATTCAGATTGATTCTTTGATTGGGGTGAAACGGGCCTATAATTACATAATAATTAAAGTGTCTATAATGTTAGGAGAATTAGAAAAAAAAAAAACATCCTTAGTTATTTCATTAAGATAATCGTAAAACGTTTTGGAATTATTATTTAAATTTTAATGAACATTTTCTATTTTTGTTTATAGTGGCTAAGAAAAATTATATAAAATATATCAAAACTTAATTTTGAAATGGAAACATGGGAAGAGCAATCACACCAAACTGACGGGCAGACACGATCACCATTTAATATGTTCTTTCTTTGTGAAAAATGAGAGCATAAAAAAGAAATTAAAACCCTAAACAAGCAAAAAATCTAAATAACATTTTGATTGGAATTTAAATTTAAATGAAAAGCGTTTGTTCAAGAATAAATAAATAAATATATATATTTACACACGAACACAATTAGTTTATAAATGCGGCCATTTTATTAGAAATCAAGTTTAAGAAAAGCATGGGTAAATATCAGTGACGTGACAATTAAAAAATCTTGGGGTGGGGCTTAAATTTTTTAGTCTATATATACAGTATAGAATATAGAGAAAATAAAGAAAATGAGGGATAGTTCTAAACTTAGTGTTTAATTTTTTCTATTAAAACAAATTGACTAATAAAAAGCGAAGAATAATTAAAAATTTTAATTTATAAAGTTTTATTGAAGATCAAAGAGAAGGGAGCCATCTGAGTTCCCCTTTTTTTACGTCACTGGGAAGAACGAAATGTCTGTTAAGTTTGCTTATTAAAAAAAGTGAACCATGAAAAGACTTTTAGTAATAAATAAGAATCTAAGAAAAAGTTCCACATTTCCACAAAGACTTGAGGGGAGGTGAGGGAAATGAGAATAAGGATCAAGAAATGATTCCTCTTCAATGATATGTGTTTTGAAGTTTTTAAAGCGGGTTAGGCCCTGCCCTTTGGAGTAGAGATTAAGATCTTCATGTTTCAAGGTTCATTGAGTCATTATTATAAGAGTTTTCCCTCCATATTTATTTTAATTTCCATATGATGCACAACAACTCATGACAACTTTGGGCCTATTACAAATAGCCAATACTGATTGAGGATGGACTAATAAATTTTGTCCAAAACGTCTCCGACGTTTTGAAATCCAAGCCATTTTTTTACGTTTGCTGTAATCTGCCTTCTTTTTCCCTATTATAGCGAGGTCCGTACTAAGTGAAGCCGCACTAAGCGAGGTATTACTATATAGGAATAATAATATATTGAAATTTTGATAAATTACTTTCATTCCAAGACATTTTTGAAGAAGGCCATTATTTTTAAATATTTGTCTTTTAAAGAGAGACGGACGTCTGACTGACTGACTGACTGACGACTAATTAAGTGACTCACTCACTCATCATCACCTAAATCCTCAACCTAAATCGATGAAATATGGGGATTATATTTATTATTATATAACCTATTAAGATGGGATTTTTTAAAATTATGATTTCAATGAGCTGAGAAGGGCGAGTTCTATTTGGAGAATTAATTTGGTTTTTATTTAAAAAGGATATTTCTAGAAAAACTTTAGAAAGAAAGAAAATATTTTTCCTTTCAACCCCTTCCATCGGAATGAAAATGAGTGAAAGGAGTCTTGACTTATGATTTATTTACAAACCAGGTAGAAAACTTAGTTTTTGATTAGAAATATTATATATGACAAGTAAATAATATTTCAAGATAAATTTTAAAATTTGCCATAATCAACTCCCAAAGGGGCCAATTAAGGTATGGGATGAAATGTATCGCTCTCGTTAATATTTATTAAATACAGTTTGTAGAGCCATGAACTGGAAAATTTTGGGAAACTGTTCTAAGGAATTTATAGAATTTATAGAAAAAAATATAAAAAAGAAAAATTTTTTAATCCAAACATTTTTTGTTACGTAAAGAGAAACAATGAGGGTAAATGTAGAGATTCTTGCACCTAACTATTCCAAACTTCAATATTTGTACTGATATTTAGCTGGAAATATTTGTATTTGTATTGAAATAAAATGTTTCCATTTTCAAATTACATTTTATCATATTAGCCCAGAAAATCTAATAGAAAATGCTTCTAACTTGTAACTAGTTAGTGAAAAATAATTTTTATTTGTTAGCACTATTTAAATAAGATTTCGAAAAATTCCCCAATTTTTCGAGTCAGAGTATTTTAAAAAGGACTTGAGTTAGGACATTATTTCAATTATTCCTTCATAACTTCAATACTATTTGTCCTGTAGCCTTAAGAGATATGGTACACTGGTTGTAATTAAATGCTCCACAATTATGATTTCTTTATACATTTTCGATAAATGAATAGAAAAGACACTTATTTCAAAAAAAATTGATTTTTTTAAGTTTTTCTTTAAATGTTATTTTAAGCAATATGGGCCTATAAACGACAAAACAAATAATCGTCTTAGATAAATTGATATATATGTAGTTTCATTTGAGCCTTAATTTTTTTTAATCCATCCGTCTAAAAATATGGGAGCGACGAGTAAAATGGATCGAAAAATAGAGATTTTGTTAGGAGGAATGGCCGGTCTACCTTCCAAGTGGGAGAAGATATTTAAAATGGAGTCTGAAGCTAGCTTGTCAGTTTTCTAGTTATTCTTTCCTAACTTCTTTACTGTATTTGTCTTCCTTTAGAGCATGGCTAGACAATCTTTTAATTCCTCCTGCCCACTTTAGTATCTTTGTTGGTAGTAAAATTTCCTTACCTGGTTCGGCACTAACTTAATTTAGCGAAACTGCAAAGGAATTTTTTGAATGGAGATTTAGTAAAAAAAGACATCGTTAAATTAATCTTTATATTTGCTTATATTTATAATGCACAGAAAATTTAATTTGATGCATTCTATCGAAATGTTTGGTTATAGCCCCCAAAAATTAGTCCAAGGCAAAATAAAATAAATCAAGCTAGAAAAATTGTCTTTTATTTAAATTTCTCTATTATTTATAGCTTTTTAAAGTCTTTTTTGTCATATGAGGCCATAAAGAATTGTGAAATCCTATTATTTATTTTACGATAACCGTTATGCCTCCATATTTATTAGTGGCCAATAAAATCTTTTTCCTATGCTCTAAGAAAGAAGACCTTATATAGTTCAATTTATTGTAATTGTAAAATATATGAATTTTAATTAAAAATTAAAAATTTACTCCTAGCTAGCGGAGCAATCAATGTTCCTCAGCTGGTCTGTTTTCGGTTTGGTGGATCCCGGTTAATAGTGGTGATGTTTGGTTAACCCAAACGAGACCGCCAACTTCTAAATGAATCATAGTCCTTAATCTGCTCTGGAAGGTTTAGCCCAAAGAAAATAAGATTAGAGGTTTCTGAGTTAAATAGCTATATACAAAAGAAGATGTAATCTTCTTCTACGAAATTCCACGAAAGTGATCTCCTTGTAGTCAGACGCATAGGACTTATGAGACACTTAAGATAGGATTAATAACAATCAATAGTTAATTTGAATATTTATTTATAGGGATTTCGGAATTTTCAAAAATTAATTCCTTTCAAGGAAAAATAAATTTTTGATGAAATTAAAATCTCTTTTTTCCACAATGTGTTCTTCTTATTAAATATGAAATTTTATAAAATACCAGGCTCACATAGACAGTTCAGTTTATTTTAAAAGTGTGATTAAATAAGGGAACATAATTTATAAATCCAATAATTTGGATAAGCTTATAGGATTGATTTGGAAGAAGGATTGTTCTTCAAAGATTGCGAAATTTAATAAAATATTTATGTTCAGGTTATGGAAAAGATTGGAGTCGGTGGAATAAAGAAATATAAATAGAAAGCAAAGTTTATTTTTGCGATGGAATAATTTAATTTATTTCAGAAAAGAAATGATGATGAGAAAACTCTGTGGGAATAATAGCATAAGGGGTAAATAACCTCACAATGCTCTTTTTTAATAAATGATAAAGCTTTTTTTATTTGCTGTGAGAAAGACAACTACTACTACGAAAAAGCCCAAATGTCATTCACCTCCAGGAAGTTTGGTATTGGAAAACACTTGGTTATTGAGTTATAGAGAGTGGAAACAACATTTCTACTTCCGGAAACTTAAATAAATACAAAAGGGGATTGCTTAGTATAATTGGGAAATTATCTGATTTTAAATAATTGTGGGGATTTTATTGAATGAATATATTTCGCTTTAGATTTTCTTCAATCTAATCTAATACGAAAACATCTGTTGTAATATTAAATTAAATTTATGACTTCCACTGTTTTTCAGAATGTTTAAAAGTATCTTAAGGAAATAAATGATTGTCGGTTATGCAAAAAAGATTGAAATAATTTCCAATAAAAGAGAGAGTAAAGTTTGTTGACATTTATGGATGATATTTTTCTTGTTTTGCTATTTTAAAATTTTAAAATGATAATATTGAAGAACTCGTAAATATTTACAAATATTTAATTATTAATGAGAAACATTTAATTAGCTTAAAAATGTAATTAAACTACAAGAATCATGAGCTAGAAGTTATGTATGTATTTTTTTCATTTATTGAATAATTTAAGGATTTGTTTTTAAATAGAAGAATTTAACTTTCATTAGGTCGGGAAACTGTTTTCTGTAAGGATGATAAATTTATGACTTCTACCGTTTTTCAGCATGTTTGAAAGTAACTTGAGGAAATAAGTGATTGTAGATTATGCTAAAGAGATGGATGATGCCTCCATGTTGTGGCTATGACAGCAAGAGAGAAAGGGCAGAGCAGGTTGTTAGTGAGTCGTCGAAGGCGAAGGCGCGCCTGCGGGGGCCGCGTGCCGGAGCGCAATGCGACGACGGCCCGGCTGCGCCGCGCGGGTATTGATCGGGTGCGTGCCCCCGAGACCCCGAAACGGAGGTCGTCGTAAAAAAAAAAAAGTGGACAGCTGTCATCTGGGATGACGTTGACGGACTTACCTGGAAGCCCGCTGGCGGCCAGGATTCCCCCGTGGGGTGGTCCCCTTGCCACTTTGCTGAGTACCACCGACAACGGAGGTGAGCGACGTTAACGCTCACATGGCCAAGCTGGATGGCAGACGTCTTGTCAGCTGGTGGAAAAAGGCAATCTGAAAGAAACCGTGGTGCCCACCGGTTTAACACTGCACTTAGGCACACGCACCACACCACACTGAACAGAACGGCACCACCGCCTCGGTCTCAACGGCGACGACGGCCACGTCGAGGTACATCTGCGCGCGCTCCAATCGATCCGCCCTCTCCGCCCACAACAATGACGACAACAATCCGCCAAGGGATGACGTCACGCCGCGACCCGCGCAACCACCCCAATAACAAATGTCACTTTCACAGAAGATTTATCCCTTCCTTCCACACCCGGCTGACCATTCTGTCTTTCGGTTCTCTTACTCAGCTTCGTTCAGGCCCTTATCAAATTTCCTAAGATTATACTTTAATAACATTTACTGTAAAGAAAGTTCAAGAACTTGTACAGACAAGATATATATTAGAAAATATTTAATAGTTAATAATTCGAATATATTGCACAGTGGAACAGTGCTAGTACAGGTAACATGTTAACAGTGATGTGACTGATCAGGCCCGCTCCATATATATAAGTGCACATTTGTGAGGGGCACAAGGGCGACGAAACACTAAGAGGCCCGTATGGCCTTAAAACTCAAAAATTAATAAAATTTAAAAAAAAAATTACTTAAAAATGCCCTATAAAAAGAGAAAAATCATTTTTTTTTATAAAGATGTTTTTTTTTTTTTTTTTTTTTTTTTTTTTTAAGTCTTTTTCGGCAACTGAGGCCATTTAGACTCCGTCCTTATTTATTTCTATTAA